>CAEFZX010005933.1:0-17289 GCA_903066825.1 Alfaro cultratus | reverse complement strand
TATATTTCAGTCATTCAGTTTTAGACTTTGCTGTTGTTTGGTATCTCTGCTTTGTTGCACAAGAGAACCTTGAACAACAGGATTGTTAGTGTTACTGTCCATGAATACACAGAGTAGTTAACAGACAGCTCTGCCCTGGTTTCTTTGTGCTGAGATGTTGTGGCTTTGGTTCCTCTCAGAGCGGAGTCCTTATTCAGGCAACTCAAGCAAGCATTCTTAACTGACAGTCCTTTTGAACAACACTGAGATAAAATGCTACATTTAACACAACAGCTGGAACCCAAAAAGTCTATTAGTTTGGCACAGTAAAAACCACTAGTATCTGAAGCCATGTAAAAATTTCCATAAGAACTGGATGTTTTGGGAACAAAAACAATGCAAGAATTTTTTTCATTGCCATGGCAAAATTTCTTGTAAATGCAATAATAATAAAAAAAATGTAGAAAAAAATGAGCATTCAATTATTCCTCTTTTATACCCTTTTTGGTTTTTATTTTAACCATTTTGTGTTGGATGCATTGTGTAAATTAGAAGGATTGTTACAGATGGTTACCTTACTGCAGAGGGTAATGTCATGTGAGGTCAATAACGAGATAAATGTGGGATCTGACACAATAGTACACACAGCTATTAAAAGCCAATAAAAAAAAACTGCAAACATCTGAATAATTACCACCTGACATATGCAAGAGGACTGTGTGAAAGCAGCGTATATTAGAAGGAGACCTGATATGAAACACTTACAGAATTTGGATTTCACAAACTGGCTGATAATCAGATCTGCTCCAACTCTAATCCTAAAGAAGGAAGACAGTTGGCTGACTCCCAGAGAGAGGACATCCATCAAACCTCATGAAAAGGAGACAGTGATACTACAAGACAGGTTTGTCCCTCTTATGCAGGACGCTGGATCCACATCTTTAACCAAGAGAAGCAAACATCATCTCAGGGGACAAAAGCAGATGTCAAACATATCCAGGAAATGCTCAAAACTTAAACTAGGATTTGGAGGGACAAGTTAAAGATGTCAGACAATTGTACAGTAAAACTGAAAGTGCTGCTTTTTTCCCTGATGATATGGTGTGTAACAGGACAGAGAACATTTAGCAAAAATGTGTAGAAAATCTAATTGAGTAAGTGTAGATGAATTTGTTTTCAAACTAGAACAAATTATATCCTGACATGTGAGTCTAAAGCCCTTATGCAGGACCTTTTGGTCTCTAAGCTAGTATATCTATCACCAGCCAATTACCAGCTGTCAACGAAAGAGCCTGCAGGTTTTTCAGGCTATCTAATCACTCTCCATATTCAGCCTCCTGTTTATTAGTGACACACCCGACAACTGCAGGGTCAGCCAAGTATTTCTGTAGATGACAGGACTCTGACCTGTACCAGAAGGCAGAGATGTACAGGTGAGAGTACAGTCCTTGTGGTGCTCCTTTTTGCAGCTGAAATCTAGTCTCATCAGACCAGGCACTGTTTATCCAGTGTATTACTGTCCAGATTTGGAGAGCCTTTGCAAATTCTGGATTCAGTTTTCTGCTTTTAGTCAACAGAAATGGAGCTGGTGTGGTTTTCTGTTGCTTTATCCTGTTTGCAGTACATTAGGCGATGGTTTTTCACCTACAATGGTTGCAATAAGTTTTCATTTGGACTCCTGGTCAGCCATGCATTTCTTAAACACTCAGCCAAACCCATCTGCACCAACATCCATAGCTGCGTTTCTATTACAAATGACTGCAATACTTAGTCGATGTTCTGCTAATGTCTAAAAAATAAATTTTGCAACTGCAGTGTTTCCATTAAATAAGAAATGCAAATCAAATCACACGCGCATTAGCTTGTTCACGTGATAATAAATTTATATTCATAGCAATGGCAGATGTAAACACTTATAGTCATATATTCATATTTCAATCACAGCACTAGTGCTTATTATCAGCCACCAGATGCTGACGTCTTATTGAGGTGTTGGAGCAACAAGCTCCTTATATTTGGGAACGGCTATATCTGCAATTTTGGGGAAATTGCAGTGAGCAATTTTACAGAAGAACTATGAATTCAACCATTCCAAATTACTAACTGAACTTTTGATGAACTGTGAGATGCTGTAAGAGCTCTGATAGAGCCAGATGAACATTGTCCAAAGAGGCCAGCTTGTCGCAAATCAGAGTGATGCAAAGAAAGTACTTTCATTGTAGTTTTGCGAAAAACACCAATTTATATACAGCTGAAAAACCATCTCATCCTAGAGCAAAAGTTTTATAAAAAAAAAAACATCTCTTGCTTTACAAAAGTGTCATTTTTCCATCAAGCTAATTCATTTTTATGTTTGAGCAAATATATTTAAATGGAAATGCAAGTCATGTCACGCTTCCTTAAATCTCCTTTCTTCTTACTTCTGATTAGTTTCAGCATCAGCAAGTAATATTCCCCCCATCTAGTAGCTTGAATCTAAAGAGTGTGAAGCTGCCAGTAGGTGCATAATGTAGAGATCTTGCTTTATGAGTATAATCTGACACTGCATGAAGGCACGTGGCCTATGCTGACTCTGTGAAGCAGTCAGATGGAGACATGCATGAAAGCCCCAAGGACTTGCTGTTATCAAGTTTCTGACAACAGCAGTGAGATAGATAGAGAGGTTGGTGTCAAGGATAAACAAGAAACAGGACTGGATTCAACAGCCGTTGAAATTAGTATCATTATAAACTCTAATTATGAGTTGCTTTCAATTAAGTCATTAAGTCGTTACTTTTTTTTATTTTTATGAACTTCCTCTATGTTTTTCAGCAGCCTCATTGGAGATATGTGAAATGTGTTGAACATCTTTTTCTTTTAGTTCTGTCAAGCAAGGATAGAAAATATGGCCATGAAATGATCTCATATTACATTTCAAAGAAAGCGTCTCATAAGAGATGTATTGTTTTCAAAACTCAGGTGCAATTCTGGACATTCCCTGAAAACTGACTGGAATGTACAAAATCTGGAAACTTGATGCAGTTTGAGCCAGTTTTCATATTGTGGCCGACAACCACTGAGACACACGATGACATGGATGTTGACAGAAATTTAATAAGAGACTTGGTTTAATATTATGAGGTAACGTCAGTGCGTGCGTGTGTGTGTCTGTGTTACAAGGCCATCTGTATGAACATCTGTGGTGTGCTGCAGGCTGTTTAACCAGTTGTCTTGCTTACTGCAGTGCTTTCCTGTGTAATGGGGAAGTGAGCTACTGGGAGATACGATCAGATCACAGCTTCCAATCAGTTAGGCGGTGTGGTTGAAGTCATGAGGATGATCCCTAATGTGACTCTAAAGAAAAAAATGAATATTTACTGTCTTAAGAAGTTTCAAACTCCAGAAAGCGTAAATATGCCACATGGTAAAAACAGACCACCACTCCCTGTGCATCATGCAAGGTTTCAAGTAACATAAATCAACAGCAAAGGGAGTTAAACTCTTAAAGCTCACATACCTCTTTAAAGAGGCTCATTTCACAGTCAAACCTGTTTCTTTTTCTTTCAGTTTTAACTCAGCCCCAAGTACCATCTCATTAGATGGAATGCTATTAGAGCATTTTTGCATAGTGCAATAAGTTCTAGTAGAGACAATATGTACTCTATTGTCTCTACAGAGACAATAGAGACAATAGTAGAGACATACTACTATGTCTCTACTATTGTTTAGTAGTATTTCTGATATCATATAAATGATATCAGAAATACTAAACGTTTAATCAAGTATAAAAAGTACTGTATGTAGGAATTAAATAAAAAAAACAACTACTATTTTGAATACTACAGCAGTAGGAAGATCATGACAAATGTTCTGCAATGGATCTAGTTGTTGTTTCAGTGTCTAAAGAGTCGAGAGGAGATTATTAAAGGTTGAATACTGTGCTGTTAGAAGAGTCTGAATCCATCCTGACATTACCATATGCTAATGTTGCCTTTTGTTTCCTGTTAGCAATCGTCAGGAACCAAGGTGTGGCGAAACATTCAGCTACTAACAGTGATGCGTATCATAGTTCAGTAACACCAACTTGAAACATGAGAGTGATACAGTCCCTAAGCATCGGATTCACTCAGTTAGGCCACATCAAGTGAAAAATAAAGTCCTTGCAGGGTCACAGCTTAATGTCACGCTGACAAAACTGTCATGTTTGATCCCACTATTACATAGTGCTATTGTTTAGCATAAATAATAAAAATAAGTTATTTCTTAATCAAAAATATTTTACCACACACCACTGTTTGGACAGTGACTTTCCAATTTCCGAACCAAAAAATTAAAAAGTAGGAGGGTCATGACCCTGACTCATCGCTATGCATATTTTATCAAGTCATTTATTATAAAGCTAATGTAGCTTTTTGTCCAAGTCTTTTTTTTATCATTAGTTTTACAACATTTCTAAAATACACATGCTTTCTCTTAATCAGTTTCAGTATTTAGGTTCATTTCTATCATCCTAAATGGGGCTCCCACCTCAAGTTTGGGAACTACTGCATTAGGATGTGTAGTTTAATGTTTGACACTTTTATTCTTTTAAACTATTTTCACAAAAACAGAAACATGAAATGAACTGAAGTTTTTAGTTTGATATATTCTAATGTTTTACCATTGTACTTAAGTGTGCAACGTTTTGACAAAAGCATAAATAGACAAGTCATTAGCAAATCCCTAAACATATTTAAGATACTCTCAATAGATATCTGTACTTTTAATAAGATTATTCAAAAAAACACAAAAAAGGGAATCCAACTCAAAGTACCTTAAAATATCTAAACTTGTGGGAGTGCTGTAACATGTATGCATACAGTCAAACCGCTGTCAAAGCAAATCAATGCTGGTTAATCATTTTCTATGCATATTGCAAATGCTGCTGATTAAACAAATAAAAAGTCAGCAAAGATTCTGAATGTAAAGTATTCTAGATGTGACACATGTTTAGGCTCAAAAAATCCCTGAGCTGTTTCAGTTAACTGAGACAATAAATCATGAACATATGAATGAGAATTTATTAGGATAAAAGCTACTTTGAACGTTTTGTGCATCTGGCACAAGAGAAGAATGTTTGTAGTTCTCTTCAAACTCCAGGAAGTACATAAGCTTGAAAAATATTCACTGAACAAACTTCTGAAGTATTGCTCTTTTACAGTAAAACAGATCTGCCCAGTCCTTTGGTGTGCAAACTGAATCTTTTAACAACATGTGTGGGCTCTCTCTTCATTGCTCTGTACTTTTGTCTGGATCACGAGAGGTGGCAGCTGTGCAGGAATGAGTAGCCATGGAAATTCGGCCACTATGCTCAGATCTCACAAGAAGTATACAAATAGCTCCCAGTGAAATGTCTTTCACAAGACTTTCTCACACGAGGACAAAAATGTCTATTATTTTAATGAAGCGCTATGTCAAAAAAAATTAATGAGCATTCACAAAGCCAGCACTATCAAAGATAAATTGTCCTGCAATGGTGTTGACATGACAAAAGGCCACAGTATAGTTTGGCTGAACACCAGGCTTAACATTACATCATAATGTGTATTTATTTTGTATATTTTTTTTTATGCAAGTTTCTCTTTCTGTTCTGCTTATGTTTTCTCAAAGAGTCCCTTGTTGGTGTCATTTAGTAATTCTTTGAAGATCACATGAAAACTTTGATCACTGGATTTTGAAATGCAGTCACTGACAAGCATGAGTTTATTCTCATTTGTCTGTGTGTTAATATAAATAGATGAGTGTATCGGTGACACTTGTTTCTAAGTCACAAGTAGGAAGTAAAAATGAATCAATTAATCATAGGATTCACTGTCGGATGTGATGAATTGTCTGCATGAGCATTAACGTACACCCAGTTCCGCTGGCATTTGAAAGTTAATGTGGTTTTCTTTTATGATTCAGAATCCACAAAATATGCATGGTGGATATTGATATTATGCAATGTTGTGTTTTTCTTGGCTTAAGCTGGAAAGCACAATACTTAGAATGTACCAAATAATTTATTGACTAATATTTTTACTTTTCATTATAATATTTTCAGGTGAATAAATATAAAAATGCAACATATGTTGTCTTTTGTCTCTACGTGAGATTTTTCATGGCTCCCAAATAGATCAAGGCTGTGTTTTTTATAAACTTACCCTAAATGAGCACATTTTATATCATCTCTGATGCCTGGAAATTGAGTTGATAACATGAATGACTGTAATGAGACCGTCATATAGAAACAGTCTGCAGTCAGAGGCCTCTTCTGACATGTTGCAAGATTTACTGCCACAAAAGGTCCTTCCTGCCCACAGCATCACCATCCACAAGGACTCTGAAGATAAACACGTAATTTCCCTTTGTGGGTAAATAACGTAGTTTTAATTAAATTGAAATAGAAAACTGTCAACCACCTTGTTCAGTAGGCATGTGACTTAACTCAAGACTTTCATGTGTCCTCACTTGACGGAGAAAAATCCAAAATATTTTGGTATATATTATTTTAGTTTTGCTTTTTCTACTTCTTTTTTGCAGAGTAACTTCCCTCCTTCAACCTCTTCTTTCAGTTTTGAAATGTATTTCATCACATTGTGTGTCTTAACGTTTTTAGGTGTGAAATCATTTGTCAAATCTTGCAACTTTGGGTTCCCAAAGTTGTTTTTGGTCACAATTGATTAATGTATAATTAGAAGTATAAATTATTAAGGACAATTGTCAAATTCCATCAGGTTATAAGATGCAGGATATATTTTTACATACAATTCCTGGAAAAATGCATTTTCTTGAGATTCTATGTAAGGCAATATGGGAAAGCAGTTGTGTAGTAAAAGAAAAAAAAAATAATGCATGGTTTTTCATGTACAAAACATTTTATGTGAAAAAAGTGAAAAGTGGTGTGCATTTGTGTCCACCTGCTTTACACTGATGTCTCATAATGAAATCCATTTACATCCATTTCTTCAAGAAGCCAGGTAGTAGTGTAATGTAATTTAATCAAACATGCACGTCTTAAAATGTACAATGTTTTGATTGAAGTGGAAGGTGGATGTATTTACTCATGGTGGCTGATTTCAGATCCGCAACACCATTTTCAGATATTGTTTTTTCTACTCCCAGCTATGCACTATTTTTTGTCAGTCTCTCTCATGGCATCCTAATAAAAACACTCTGAAATGTATTTGTAAATGTGAACAAGTACAAGGTCAAATCATTCTGCAAGGCACTGTACATAAATGCCGCCATTGCATTTCTTCAGCTTTTGCTTGCAGACATAGCAGGTCTCACCTCAGAAGTGGAAATATTTACATATTGCAATGGAAAACCTCAGTTCTTGTAACAACCAAAGGCAATTCTCACTTCCATTTTCAGAGAACTTCTGCCTTTTTCTAAGGCAGCTGTGACATTTACTGCGCCTAACAAGAGGGAACACATGTTGGCTGTGTGCTGGTGTGTTGTGGTGATGATGAGCTGTGATAAAAGCTCTGTAAACTACCAATAAATTTGTTTTAAAGAGGAATCAATGAAACCCTTTAAAAGGTTTAGGAAGTGGTGCAATAGTTCAAGGTTTTGCGTGGTTGTGTTTATTATTATCAGAATGTTCTTTGTGGATTTGCGTCTTCCAAACAAATTTATGTAATCTTTACCTGAATTTATAGGTTAGTGGGTCAGTGGGTCCTCCACTCAATGTTACGTTGCACACAGCAATATAAAGCAATCTAGTTTTTGAAGCTAAGATGTGCAAAAAACTGAAAAGACTGAATGAGGGACTCTTATTCAAATCATCTTTTCTAATTTTAAATAATAATTAAAAAAAAGGGATATGATAATGACAAGTGCAGAATCTTTTGTTTGTCCTTTGCATAGCAGTGATACCACTTTTTGTGTTAATGAGAGCCAAACAGGAAAAATGCGTCCATGTCCTACTTTTATTATGAACCAAACCCACAACAGTGCAACGAAATAATAAGGCTGTTCCGTCGGAAGTGAGACAAAGATTCAGCCTTTCAGTGAGCTGAGCCAAGCTCATTATGGTGACCTATTTCTAACAAAGTATTAGATTCCACTTAATATATGTGGCTAAACATCACATATCTGCCCTTTTGTTGCTCTGGAAGACTGTGGTTTCAGATGAAACACTTGATTATGTAAATGGAAAAGCTCCACTAAGGAAGTATTAAATATTTTCTGTGATAGTGACCGAAAATGCTATGTGTGCATTCATTAATTCAAATCATCTTAGTTTGTGAGTTTAGAACTAACCTAAATCAAATGGCAGTTTACAAGACAAAAAGGTCTCAATATATTCACATCTGGTTTTAATTCAGTTTGGATTATTACAGCTGATCCCAATATAATCCAAATTTACAGCCAAAAGCAGATCCAGTTTTACCTTTTTCTGTGAATGGTTCTGCCCTTAACAGGTGAACTGTAGTTTTAAACTGGAGAGCTGGCACCTCTTTGATGTGCCATGAGCCTCTTAACAAGGACTTAAGAAGCTCGTGGCACATCATCAGCATCGACTAAATAAAGGTTTCTATGTTTCTCACAGATGCTAACAACATGCACACCATTCTTACTTTTTCTCATCATTAAATATGGAGGTACTTCCATGTTCAGGTCATCTAAAAAAATTACCAAAAAGGTTGGACTCTGATTTTCAAAACCGTTCACACATTGATTCATGTAATCAAAACATCCCATAAGTTGGCTGAGGTACTTAAACAACTTACAGGTGGCTAAAATCACTCCTAAGAAGCTCATGTCTTAACTGCAGCTTATAAGGCAGTTAATCAGAAAAGATTAACCCTTTCAGGGTAAAGGTGGCTGTATTGTCTGAAACCAGAATTTACTGTGCACAGTTGGAGGTTGGGGAGCATTTATGACCAACAGATTTAAAGCATTGTCACAGATTCTCAATTCAATTCAAGTCTGGACTTTAACTGGACCAATGCAACACTTCTTTCAGCAGTAGCTCTGGCTGTATGTTTACAGTTGTTTCAGTGCTGGAAGGTGAACCTCTCTCCCAGTCTGATGGCTTTTGTGTTTACTCAGTCAGGTAACAAGAGCCACGTGTTTAACTCTGTATCTCTTACCAAAAAACACCCCCTCAGCATGATGCTGCAACCACTGCATGTTACTGCATGGACGGGGTGCTCAGTGTTGGTTTTAGAGCTGCTCAAAGTTTTGTATGTACGCCAAAAAGTAAAGCAATGCTCTCATATAACCACAGCACAATTTTTAAACTTTGTCATGACCCCGTCACAGTCTGAACAGTTTTAAACAGGACATATAATAGATTTAATCTGGTAAGTCTTCAGTGACACTTGCTCCCCAGATTTGGGGAGCAAGTGGTTCAGTTTACTTTTCAACTGATTCTCCGACTGAGGTGTAGCTCTCTGCAGCTTTTCTAGACCATTTCTACCATAGATACCACCTGGCTGTTTCGCTGATTATGGCTCTTCCAACAAACCCTGCTCAGAGTTCATTCACACCATCATGCCAGTCCTCTCTACTGTCTTCATGATGCTCAGTCCCCAACAGTAGAGCTGCATTTATACAAAGATTAAATAACTTTTTTTCATAATAAATGTCTGAATACATCTGGTAGCACTAGATATTAAGGGTGTCAGATTAAAAGGGGTTTGAAAACATTTTGCATTCTACAGGTTTCTTTTTTTTTTTTTAAATCCATTTGCAAGATTCTGTAACACCTGGGTCACAAGCAACAGCTACCACTATTTAGCCATTTAGGTGTCTTGCAGCAGAACAAATTTACTTTCAGATATGAAGAAAGAAGCCTGAACTTGAACCTAATGATGATATATAGTTGGCAAACTATGATAGGATGACTGAGTTTATGTTGTTGTGGTTATTTAGAAACTAATTTCCATACTTAAGTAGTACTAAAACATTCTCAGCCTAAACTTGTTTCTGAAGTCCTTTAATGCCGAGCTCTTGCAGTTTCACATACTGATGTCTGCACAATTTACATGAAAAACTAAAATTTTATTTAAACCGTTTAATCTCCAGTAATCACCAATTTTTCTCCATTTTACAGAACACAAACTGAGTATTAATGTTTAATACATTAAGTTTAGTTTCAAGCATGCACTTAAAAATTTAGTCACTGGTTAAGAGCATTGACTCAGTTTTTCCCCTGCATTTCAGTTGCACTATTGTTTACTCAAAAATTGCTAAAACACGCACACATAAAAACACAGTGAAACAGTTTTCCTTTTACATTTTATTTGAAGCTTATAGAACATCTGAAGATAGGATATTTTAAATATTACATATAATAAGACATATCAAAGATAATTAATACATTCTATGACAGCGACAGAGGAATGAGTGTTTATGTGCCAGTTTAAGCTAGCAGTGATGTGTAGTGTTATGCGCAGGCTGAGATGGGGTGACTGAGGCCACTGAAGTACGACTTCTCTCGTTCGCTCATCAGCTCAAAGTGCAGCGGCTGCTGGCAGAAGTTGCATTCTGCCGATGAGTGGGGCTTCAGCCCGAGGCCCGACTCCTTCCACGTTTGCACCAGCTTCTCTGAAAACAAAACAAAAAAAAAAACAAGCAAAGCGTCAGTAAAGGCTGGAAGGTAAATACGCAGCCCGTTACAGTTTAATTGAATCAACTACTCAGATTTAGCATTGTGTGTCACATGTAGCTGTTTTATCATCTTACCAACAAAGTATTTCATCATCTCTGGGGTGTGGTGAGGGGTTGGGGCAATGCGCAGAAGCTCCTCCCCTCTTGCAACAGTGGGGTAGTTGATGGCCTGCACATAGATGTTGTGGCGATTCATCATGATGTCACACACCTCTGTGTTTTTCTCAGCGTTTGCCACCTGAGATCAGAAAGTCACACAAGATGATTAAAGAGCAGTCATCAGGGGTGTCTTATGTGGGGCTTAAAGCTAATCAGGCTGTCTGTACTTAAAGTGTTTTTGTTTGATGAGATTAAGCTGTAAACTAAATCATAGATTACCCGAACGGGGATAATGTGGCTAGGGCAGTGCACAACAGGCAGCCCTGCGTCCATCAGCATCTGTCTGAGCAGCTGCACGTTGCGCTGGTGTTTACGTCTCAGCATGCGGCCTTCTTCCCCTTTGAGGGTCTGGATCGACTGCCGGGCCCCGGCCAGAAGCATCGGGGGCAGGGAGGTGGTGAAGATGAAACCTGCTGCGTAGGAGCGCACAGTGTCCACGAGGGCAGAGGTGCTGGCGATGTAGCCCCCGACACATCCAAAAGCTTTCCCTGGAAAACAAAATGGCCAATAATTTTACAAATGCTTCCAGAACTTACGAATCAAGACAAAAACATTTGTGAAACCAACAATCTTCCTGAAGCAGCAGATGCACAGAGTAGCAGAGCTGATGGGTTAAGCTCGACAATGACACAGTAACTCAATAAGAGTGCACTGAGAGAGCACACGGTTTCCTAGCAACAACAGAACTACTCATGCTCCTTCAAACACACAGGCATATTGGGTGGCACTATTGAGGCTTAATCCTCAGACGAGCACAAACACAAAGAGCAGGATGAGTCATGCAAACTGGGAACAGCTGATTTGGTTTAGAAGTATAGTCTGCATAAAAACAGAAGTAGCTCAATAATATCCCAAAAGGAATTGAAAGACCAAATATCCTATTAAAAATCACTACTTTGTTTAGTAGATATTGCATGCTGACCTAGAGTTCCTGAAATGATATCCATCTTGTGCATTACGCCATCCCTGTCTCCGATTCCTCCTCCTCTGGCCCCGTACAGACCCACAGCGTGAACCTCGTCAACAAAGGTGATGGCGCCGAACTCATGAGCCAGGTCGCACATCTCCTCCAGGGGGCACACGGCACCTGTTCCAGAGAATGCAGCACAACAAAGGTCACAATGAACCATTACGTACGACATTTGATAGGTGTTCCCAGACAAGTAGATGAAAACTGACCATCCATGGAGTGGACAGTCTCAAACGCCACAATTTTGGGTTTGGTGGGGTCTCCTTTCTCCAGCAGCTCTCTGAGATGAGCCAAGTCGTTGTGGCGGAAAATAAACTTCTTAGTGCCGCTGTTTCGGATGCCCTGGATCATTGACGCGTGGTTGCCTGCATCCGAGTAAATCTCACAACCTGATGTTGTGAGGAAAGATAGTTAGTGAAAAGTTACATTTAAAAGCCTAGACAATTTTGCTTCACCCACTCCAAAAAACCTACCAGGAAGCATTTTGGCGAGAGTGAAAAGTGTGGAGTCATTGGCAACAAAGCAGGAGGTGAAGAGCAGAGCGTCATCCTTGTTGTGGAGGTCAGCCAGTTCTTGTTCCAACTCCACGTGGAATTTGCTGGTCCCAGATATGTTTCTGGTTCCCCCCGCACCTGACCCGTGCTTTTGTAAAGTGCCCCTGAAAGAAGAACATGAGCAAAGGAAAGTGTGATAATTTTGTCAGGTTTTCTAACGCAGTACCACAATAACAGTCCACACCTTTTTCTTAGATAGAAACTTAAGTAGGTGTAAAATTACATTGACTGAACAACAAGTATTATAACTGCACTGCAGCATGTGTCAAAGTATGAAAGCAAGGGTAGGCTGAAAGAAGTTGAAAGGGAAATAACACTTTTCATCTGAACTTTGACCAGCTATTTCCACTGAACCAGAGACCCGGCAGCACTCCTGGGTGTCTGGTCATATCTAATCATCATGTAGTGTCTCTAAGCAGTTCTAGTTCTTTCTGTCTGACCTCAGCTCTTACACTGGGGCAAAAGCCACAGAGCAATCAGAGGCAAAGGGGGACCATATACAAATATTTTCTTTGTTACATAACAAACCTTGAACCTAGAAAGTAGAACAAATGTTATAATTTGAAGGCTACACCTCCAAGCTTGTCGTTGACTCACATGATGGACTTTACGACTCGAGGGTGTCGACTCATGCCCAGGTAGTCGTTGCTGCACCAGACGGACACTTCCCGCTTATCCTCCAGCGAACCTGTGAAGTCGTCCGCCATCGGAAATTCAGTGGCCAGGCGGTTCACGGTCTTAAACACCCTGTACGTGTGGTCATTCTTCTTCTCTTCTATCTTCTTCTCAAAAAAGTCATCGTACTGGAAGCGGGACACTGCAACAAACCAGGAAGTTAAGACTTGCATGATATGTTGAAGAAATAAATGATGCAAAGCTCAACAGTCAAATAAACCTACTTCTGCCAAGCAAGTTGTCCTGCAGCAGGTGGGTGACCCTCTTGGGACGCTGCTTCAGGAGAGTCTTCATCAAATTACTTTGGTCTCCCACTTTACTGGTGATGGTCAAGGATGGCTGTTTCAACTTGGCAGGTGAAATCTCTAAAATAGGTGAAAATGACAAAAAGAAAAAAAAAAAAAAAAACAGTATTAGATACGGCACAGCAGACAGAGTTAAAATTTCTCAAATTTACCATACAGCTCACCTTTCTGAACAGTGCGTACTTCCTCAACATCCTCCTGGAACTCCACGGTAACCTGGCGGACCACACCGCTGTTCTTCTGCTTCATCTCAGCAGCCAGAAAGGGGCATTTGGAAGCCACCGCCTGGCCTGTAGTTGGCACAGGATGACCAGTAGGCAACTTGGACTCTACTCCCACTACAGGGGCTGAAAAAAAGGATACATTTGATGTGCATGGTTAAAACCAACATATTACAACTGGCAAGCTAACCCATTCCAGCATCTGTAAGATTTATCTCATTATTAGGTGGCTTCAGTGTATTAATTCACGCGCACCTTCATTTCCAGCCTTGATTTCAGTCTTCTGATTGGAAGTTGAAGAGCACAGGGCCCGTGCCATTGATGGAGCCATAGGTTTTGAAGCCAGCTCCATCATGATGGGACATCGTTGAGCATACGTCACCATGGATTTCCTGGACTGCTGGAAAAAAGCCTGTGGCACGCATGCCAGAAAGGGACAGCGACGGACTATAACTTCCATTGTCGTGAACGATGATGAACGTTTAGAGACCTATAGAACAGAGAAGAAATGTAACCAACACAGAATAAGATGCTGAAATCTCATGCACTAAAAAGTATCCACAAGGAAGAAATATTAAGTGAAGCTAAGTTAAATATCGAGGATCACTTGTTCTTAATAGAAGAGTTCTCCTAGACAGTAAAGTGCACATAAGACGCTGAAAATCCTATGACATAAAATAAATCTTCAAGGATCTAAAAGTTGGTCAAAATACAAACATAAAAATATTATGTATCTAAAAATAAATAAGAAAAAGACAACTAAATTTCTTATACTGATCACAAAATGTGGATGCATGTTATAAAAACATTATGATTATGAATCATGTTCCCTGTTTTTTTTCTGTGGATCTTGATCTTAAATTTAGGTCTGTGTCATCATAAGATTTATTTTTTTAACAACACAAAGAATGATAATTTTAGACATACAAGACTGTCCAAAACATCTCAAAATAGGGTTTTGTCTTGTTTTTGACTTAAGTTCATTAATCATTACCAAACACGGCAACTAGGATCTGATGACGATAATTTAATAAACAAAAGAGTTGCCTTTTGCGAAATCCCCGAAACTCTGATTCCCACCCAGACGCTTTTTTTCCAGAAGACGCCGGTTTGTAGACATTCCCAGAAATACAACTCACCGCTAAGTACTCCATTGTTGTAGTGGAAGAGCTCAAAAAGTTGGAAGGACTTTGTAATAAAAGGTTAATTGAACAAATAATATAGTATCTAAACGTTTTATTTCCGGTTCTAATGTTATCATTTCAGACTTTTACCCTCTCAACCCCACCTCAAGTAAAAAAAAAATTCACAAGGCTTAAGATATTAACACAACCACTGTGACGACCTTTGTAATTTTGGTTTTCAAAATTACAAAGGTGCTGTTGCTGTGCTGTTTGCTAACGTTATCAAAATATCATCAGCACACCATAGTAAAACTAATGTTAGCTATTACCACATAACATAAATGTATGTAATTTAGCAAACCTTAGACTTTTTTTTCCTAACAACTAAAATAGCTATTTCGACCCTAGTCTGGTATTACATAAATGAACTGGTAGAAAATAAATGAACGGTATATTTTACGCACAATGTGGAGATAATGTGAACATTAAAGCCTCTCCGTTGATCCTTGCCGGTTGACCTAGCTTGACGCTAGCTGCACTGCCATATTAAGCAACCAGAAGTAAGTATGCGACCGTTAAGAAAATACATTAAAAACTCACCTTTTAAAAATACGAACAGAGTAGCAAATTCCTCACAGGTTTGGAAGGGCGGAAGAAATCAATATAAATGTTAGATAAATACAATGCCTGGTCAGAATTACTTGTTGTTTCTGTTAATGAAGAGATCGAGAGAGCCGCGTTATCCTGCACTGAGGACGAACGAAGAGGACGACGACGCGCAGGGGTTTATAGAACTGTACGGCATGGCTGAGTCTCGCGATATTTGCGTCATATACGTCATTTAATCAATGACATATTTACTGAGGAAAGAGGTTTTAATCACGAGTATGCTTTAGTTTTTATACGCCAGAGATTTAAGAATGTGAAGAAGTTGATCTTTGACTATAATGCATAAGTATTTAAAGCCACGATCAAAGACAGCTTATAATCTATAAAAAATCTTATGATCAGATAACTAATGACAGAATTTTTTTGGTAAAATTCACACCATAATTCAAAGCTTTTAAAAACCATTTTAAACTATTTTGTATATAATCTAACAATTAAACAAACAAAAACTGATAAATGTCACATTTCCTATCTATTGTGGCATTTGCTGCTGTTTTTTTGTTACTGTTCCTTTGTTCCCACCGCACTCCAACTTATTTAAACTTGTACTTATGTGTATTAATATATAATAATTTTGTAAAATATTCATATTTTACAATTTTTTTAGTTTTTATGAAAAAAAACCTTGTAATCTTATAAAAATTTTTTTTACAAGATTACAGTAAAACATTGTAAGTAGCTTTTGTTTTGCAATACTCAATTAGTATCTTTTTAAAATTTAATGCTATTAAAAATATTTAGGCCCTTAAAGATTATGTATGTTTTTCCATTTTTGTAACTTTTACATGATCCATATTTTAAAACTAATTATATGCTAAAATCAGTTTTCACATGATTATGTCATTTATTAGGCAAAATCTTTCCAAGTCAACCAATCCAAGTTAATATTGGAAAAGAAATAACTTCCCTTTCTAAATCACATTTTGTTAAAAAGTCTCAGTCTGTCCTGAGACTTCTCTTGTTGTACAAAGTCCAGTATAGTGCAATGCTGCCCCTCCCTAATCCTTTGCTGCCCACTGGCTACTAGTTGCCTGAGAGACAGCTTCTAAACTTTATCCTGTGTACAAGAAAGACACATTCAGCTGTTTGTCAGTATTTCTAATCATTCTGCTACAGAAGCACCACTCATTTTTACTCAAAATGATCATACTGTAAGATCATGGTCAGATGGTAAAATGTTAAAGAAGATAAATAATTTTTTATGATGCACATTACAATTAATGATAGTAATTATGAAGGTTAAAAGACTAGCATAGCTCTGGGTCAAATGGCTGTCAGTTCAGACATGACTCAAAAACGAACAATACAACACTGTTTAGTGGGGTTTCAAGTCAAAGGTCAGTTTAGACAGTTCATCTGACATACAAATATGTATAAGTTACAGCAGCACAGTAATGGATAGAGCAATATTTCACCATATGGAAACATATGGAGAAACATATGCTTCTTTTATATAAAGAACCATATTGTGGTTGACTTGAATGAATTTATCAATCATGCATACACATTGTATGCATGATTGATAAATTCAGGTGATCTGTGGCTCCTCAAATGTTCCACTCTTGCCATCCTATTCACTCAGTGGTACCATCATGTGTCACTGATTAAATAGAAAAAGTTAAAAGTAACACAAATTTAAGGTTTATGAAATTGATTAATTCTACTGATGTTTTCCAATAGCTAAGTTCTCTCATTCTCTAAACCCCCATCATAATCACAAACTGAGTGCAACAGTTGCCTAAGGAGGTTTTGCAAGAAATAGTTTCTATTTCTATTATATACTACAGACAAAGTATTATAATTATTTCTCAGAGGTTGACAAGAAATGATTACTAGAAATCAGTGTTGTGAAGTAACGAAGTACAAATACTTCGTTACTGTACTTAAGTACAATTTTCGTGTATCTGTACTTTACTTAAGTAGATTTAATAATGGGTACTTTCGACTTTTACTCCACTACATTTTACAGTAAGTATCTGTACTTTCTACTTCACTACATTTCTACAAAACCGT
>CAEFZX010005929.1:0-27906 GCA_903066825.1 Alfaro cultratus | reverse complement strand
ACGAACACCCCCCCAGCTCCACAAACCCACACACTAACACTATTTCCCGACACGCACCACACACACACACACCACACACACACACGCACAACACACACGCACACCACACACACACACGCACAACACACACGCACACCACACACACACACGCACAACACACATGCACAACACACACGCACAACACACGCGCACCACACACGCACAACACACACGCACCACACACACAACACACACACACACGCACAACACACACACAACACACGCACAACACGCACAACACACACGCACCACACACACAACACACGCACAACACACAACACGCACACAACACACACAACACACACACACAACACACACACATGCAGCCGAATGCTTTGGTCCAATTTGTAACTCACCAGAAATGAGATAAACTAACTGATAACTGATCAGATATCGGAGATTAAATCAATAATCAATAAAAAGTTCCAGATCATTCACTCATAATAAAACGTTTTTCTGATGCCAGAGGAGCCGCAACTTTTTATCAATATTAATTATTGATTTAATCTCCTAAATCTGATTATTAGTTTTTATTTCATTTCTGTAGAAACTAAACCAAACAGACCTTGTGTTTTTACGGTGTCAGGGAAAGTGAGCCGCTTCCTGTGAACCCAAACGTCACCAGAACCAGAACCACACCGTGCAAGACCCAACAGAACCGCAGGCCTCCCTTCAGCTCCCAGCATGCAGTGGGGCTGCGGCGGTACTTACTGGAACTTCTTCAGAACCGGCTTGTTCAGATTCACATCAAAGTCCTCTGGGCTGCAGAGACACGACACACACACGTCACACAGCCGGACCCGACCCGACAGAACCGGCTCAGCTGCATGACAAACTCCTCACAGACCCACAGAACCCAGACAAGAGGAACCGGACCTGGAGGTTCTGCCCCCACCAGATCAGAACCGAATCACAGCAAAAACAAAGATGGAGGAAGAACATGATGAGACAAAATCGCAGGGTGGATTAGTCGGGTCCAAAAGGTTCGAAACATTTCTGACTCCAGAGTTAATGTGGAAACACCTGAACTGGACCTGAAACCGACGGATCTATGCAGCTGAGTGCCACGAGGAAGAGGAGGAGGATGAAGAATACTCACCAGAAGACTTCCTGCTCAGCCTCCAGTGAGCTGGAGGAACGAGGGAGGAGGAGAGGAAGAGGAGAAAGAGGAGGAGAAACCGTTAAAACACTGACGGAGAGAGGGGCGAGAGACGCTGCAGGAAGCCCTGTGATTGGCTGAACTGATGCTGGGGGCGGAGCCAACTTCCTGTCAAACATTTAATCCATCTATAAAACTGAAACTATTTTATACCAAGACATTACAATAATCTACAATAATAATGTAAAAAATAAATTAATTCAGTTCTAAGGAGGACGATTAGTGCCAGAACTCTGACCACGAAAATGAAAAAAAATCACTTAAATCTGATACGGTCCTCCTGAAAGATGGCTCTACGTCTTTACAACTCGAATCATCGCTGAAGCTGTTTGCTCCCAAATGTCTCTGATCAGAGAAAAAACTGTTTAAATTCAGAGAAAAAGTCAGAATTATTATTGTTATTATTGGTGATTGGCCCCGTTTACAGAAATACTTAAAAAGATCCATAACAATTAAAGAACAATATTTAACTTGAAATACCCGACCATCGTAATCTAAAAATAATAAGGAAATTATTCATCAACATTCTGGGAAGTTGAGAAAACCTCCATTTCTCAACTTCTTGAAAATATCTAGAAAAAATACAAAAAGAGCAAAAAAACATTAGAACATTTTCCAGAAAACAATCTGAAGCGTTACAAGAAAACAAACAGCAACACAAAGGAGTCAACGAGAAGAAAGGAGGGAAAATATCCTCCAGGGATTGGTGGGCACTGCTAGCTGCATAGCTAGCTACGCTAATGCTGAAGGATGAACCAGAAACATCAGCTTCGCTATTGCTGAAGCGCTACACCAGTAATGTATTTAGAAGAAGCTAATGCTAAAGCGCTAACTACATCCATGTCGATACCCACCATGTGGATGTGAGGATCGCTCAAAACACTAGCATGATCAAAGCCTGGCGTTTTGTTCATGCTAGGGTTTTATTTACTTAGTGTTTGTTTCGACTTCAAAACATTTTATTCTACCAAACGTTCATAAAACACGCAGCAAATTAGCGCTTTAGGATTTATCTGAAAAAATTCATTTAGGCGAAGCTGAGTGTGCTAAATGTTTTCAAAGTTATCAAAAATGCTAAAGCGCTAAGCTAATTAGCTCAGATATCAGCAGAACAGAATGCCCACCACTGCCTATAGAAGAAAAATTACTTGATGATAAAAATTAAAAAAGAATCTAGAATCAAGAAATCCAGATAAACAGTGAGCATGAAGTCAATTTTAAGTTTCCAGAGGATCCCAGAAAATCTTGAAGAAATTAACCAGACATGGAGTTTGTCAAATGTTGTCCTGAAACTTTCCAAAAATATTTTCCTAGAATTAAAAACTTCCCAGAAAAATTCAGGACAAAATCTAAAACCAAAGATCTAGAGAAAGAAGAGGACAGTTTCAGACACTCTGGGGAAAAAAAGAGTGTCTGAAGAGTGAAAGAGTCGTCAACAGAACCAATCCAGAACCATCAATAGAACCGAGCAACAGAAAAATCCAAAAATCCCAAATTTATCCAGGATTATTCCAGAGAGGACAAAGAGCTGATCTAGAAGAAGATTTCTCTAAATAATTTCAGACAGAGAAAGTCCCTGATGTCACGCAGAACGTCTCCAGTCTTGTTGAACTGGGAGGACTCCAGTCCCACCAGTTCCAGAAACCAGTCAGGACTTAAACATGATGGAAAAACGTCAGTTTACTCACTTCTGACGAGGTTTGGACTCTGGTCTGAGCAGCTGATCTGAGTTCTGCTGGGACGGATCTGGAGGCGAGAGGTCCGATGGAGACGATCTGCAGGACACACGCACACACACACAGAGAGAGAGAGAGAGAGAGAGAGAGAGAGAGAGAGACTGAGCCAAGCACATAAAGAGATGATGAAGAGTTTGCGTTCTAGACTTGGTTACTGCCAGATATGCTGCAGCTGTCTGGTTCTGTGTTTCTGCTGTTTCCAGATTAAAGCCTGATTTTAACTAAATAAAACCCGAACAGAACCTCTCAGGACACGACCCAGTCCAGATAAAATGCTCTAAACCTCGTCTGATCCCAGAAGATAAAGCCCTGTGTGTTATTCTCCCTCCAGCGCCCCCTGCAGGACCAACTTCTCACTTTTTACTGAACTACAGTGTCCTGATCAGCCTGCAGGGGTCGCTGCAGGGCCTGGTGACAGGAGGCAGGTCAAAGGTCAGTCTGGAGGTACAGACCTGCAGCTGGGCGGAGGCTCCTCAGAGATGGAGCAGGTTTTAGAGAAGAGGCGGGACTTCCTGCCCAGACCCAGAGCCGACATGTGGTGGCTGAGAAAAGAGCGACTCCTGGTGGCCGATGGGCGCAACCGCAGCGAGAAAGAGGAGAGGGAGGAAAACATGGCGGATTAGAGGAGACAGAGGACAGAGACCAACAGGAGGACACCCAGAGGACAGAGACAGAGGACAGGTCTGCAGGCGAGACACCTGGTGTCCCAGGTAACTTTCTGTCCACCAATCAGGAACATGATGATGGACCGGGCCGAGAGGAACCAGAACTATAGTAACTATGGCTATTATAGTTTACTAAAACTAACAAAATAAGAACTGAAATTGAAAAAACAATGTTGTTAATTGAAATAACATCAGTAATCATTGAGGTAAAAACTAACTGGAATTACAGCATGCGTTTCTAAAACAAACTAAAACTGTAGATGCAACATCCTTCATTTAGTGTTTATGAATCTTTTTTTAGCCTTTCGATGAGACGTGGAACTGATTTCTTCCCACACAAGCAGTTTACGTCAGCTGTCGGCAAATTACGGCGCTCCGTTACGGCTACGCTAGTCCGCCGAGCGGCGACAGAGAAACGCCGAATAAACTTTTAGAAAATGATTTCTGTAGATTCGTTACCTAATCTATGTAAACATAATCGCAACACAATATTTGACCTTTTTAAATCCTGTAAAGTATAAAAAATCCAAACTACAACTAAAACTAGCAACTCCAGGATGTCCAGCATGAGAGGATGGACCGGTTCCTGCTCAGAACGTGAGGACCCGGTGCCGGACCCAGAGAAGGCTGAGGACCGAAGGTTCTGAAGGCTTAGACCCGGACCTGAGCGCGACCCAGTAGTGGGTTGCCTTGGCAACAGTGCAGGTCTGAACTGGTGTCTGCTACCAAACATGGAGGACAAACATTTCTGCTGACTGGAGTCTCCCGTCTCCAAATTGGGACAGAACCAAAACATGGTCCAAAACAGCTGGACAGAGACAACCCAACAGCACCAGCTGCCGGTCTGTGGACTTACGGGCTGGACGGCATCGTCGTCCCCAGCTCGGTGGACGCATCGCCGCCGGGTCCAGCGTGGGGGGGCAGCGGCGAGCCCCGAGGGGACCCGGAGGGGCTGGAGGCGGAGCTTCCGGGTTCAGAGGACAGCGGCGACGAGGCGGTGCTGTCCAGCGTGGGCGAGGATATGGTGGAGGACGGGGAGAGGACAGGCGTGCACGGGGTGGGGGACAGCGAGTCTGGCAGGTTCTGACTGGAGCGGCGGGTCCTCCTGCCCTCCTGGTCGCCGGCGGCCATCTTTCTCCTCTCCTTCCGGAGGAGGGGAGCGGAGTCATCCACGTCTCCGTCCTCGTGCCGCAGAGCCGCCTGGAGAACGGGAGACACGTGAGGACAGCAGGCGGCGCTGTGTCGGCGGGCAGGAAGCGGAACGGTCACGTGACCTCGGCAACGGTACCTCATAGGTGGAGAACTGGGGCTTGAGGTCAGGCTCCGCTCCCTTGCTGCTCAGGTGTTTCCGGACCACGGCCTCCATGCCCAGACGCTCCAGACAGTCCGTCACGTCGTAGAACGAATCCTGGTCCGGCAGCGCCGCCAGAATCTGGACCGGAACCACACAGGAAATGAGCCGACAGAGGCTGGTTCTGGTTCTGGTTTCTGACAGGTCTGGTTCTGGTCTCTGACGGTTCTGGTTCTGGTTTCTGACAGGTCTGGTTCTGGTTCTAGTCTGGCCGGGTCTGGTTCTGGTCTCTGATGGGTCTGGTTCTGGTCTCTGTCGGGTCTGGTTCTGGTTCTGGTCTCTGACGGTTCTGGTTCTGGTTTCTGACAGGTCTGGTTCTGGTTCTGGTTCTAGTCTGGCCGGGTCTGGTTCTGGTCTCTGACGGGTCTGGTTCTGGTCTCTGTCGGGTCTGGTTCTGGTTCTGGTCTCTGACGGTTCTGGTTCTAGTTTCTGACAGGTCTGGTTCTGGTTCTAGTCTGGCCGGGTCTGGTTCTGGTCCTGGTCGGGACGGTACCTTGTTGATGAGCGTCATGGTGAAGACCAGCAGCTCTGTGTCGACGCCATTCTTCTCCTCCAGAACCTCCATCAGGTTCGTCCAGGGCTTCACACCTACAGCACACACAGTAGTAACCATAGCAACAGCCCCCACCAGCACACCTGGGAGGGAGTCTGCGCCTCATCCACCTATTAGGTTGGAGCCCTGGGTGTGTTTGTATCTAATACCTTGTGGGGACCATTTTCCTGACATATACTACGTTGTGGGGACCGAAGCCTGGTCCCCACTAGGGGAAACGCTGTTTTTGGGTCAGGGATCAGATTTAGGACTAAGGTGTGAATTGAGTTTTGGTTAGGGTTAGGGGGGAGGGTTAGGCTGTAGAAATTAATGGATGTCAATGGAAAGTCCCCACAAAGATAGCCACGCAAACGTGTGTGTGTGTGTGTACCTCTCTTTGCGTCCACCGTTGTCACGGCGCTGATCAGCAGAGGACTGTTGGACTCGGCGTACTCCACAAACACGATGAGGAGCTTCAGAGCCGTTTTCACCAGCAGGCGAGACTGGAGACAGAAGGAGCAGAGTCACTGTCTAACCAGCAGGGGGCGCCACCACTCTGCTGATTAGGCGTCTCAGGTTGATTTTGGGTTCTGACTCACCACACTTCCTGTCAGCGTGTAGAGCCACTGCAGCGTCTCTGGGTGGTGGATCACGCCGTTCATCCCGTCCACAAACAGCATGATCTGGCTGAGAGCTGGATGGAGGGGGAGACGGAGGGACAGACAGGAAGACAGATGAGTCTCCACAGTCTCAGCCTCTAGGCTATAATCTGAGGCTGCGCTCTGCGGCTTCTCTGGACGTGTGAAGAGCAAAGTTTCCGTCCTGTGGGACGAGGACGCCTGTCTGACTGAGACTAAAACAGCGATCCATTTGTATCAGAACCAAATACAACAGCAGAGACGTATGGAACAGTTTCCATCTCTGAAACACATGCCTGGCTGGGACACACATTGATTTATTAATGAACTAATTAATCAGTTTTTTTCCCACCAATGCGCTTCTTTGGTTTCTGTAGTTCAGAGTGATGTCATCACGCCCAGTGCTGCCATCTTGTTTAACAAGCGTGTGTGACGGCCCCGCTGAGCCGTCCTGTGTGTGTGTGATGTAATGGTCAATTAACGTTATCAATTAAGGTCCTTGATGTGGGAGGCGCTTCCAGCACGTTTCCACCGGTGCGTATTTAAGGAGCACCGTTCCATTCAGGGTGTGGCGTGTCCCTGACTGAAGCAAGAACGCCGCGCAGGCAGCCATCCAGTCCAGACCAGGTTGGGGTCCGGACTTCCTGGTGTGGAGGGACCAGGCTGTTGGAGCGTAGATGGATTGCCACATGCTGAGCTGTCGTTGATGCCATTGTTTCTTTTAATAAATGCCTTTTCATAGGCTGACAAACTGCTTGGTTGCCGTGTCCTCCCAGTTTTGTTGCGGCCAGTTGAGCCGGGTCGTAACACGTGTTTTACAGCTTCTGGTTATTTGGACCTTGATTTATTTATTCTTTAAATCACAAGAATAACGTTGAAATGTAAGGAGAATTAATTAGTGATTTAATGAATTTTAATGAGAAAATGAAAAAAGTGACATTAAAATGAGGAATGCTGAGCATCTTGTGGAGTTACTTTTGTCTCAGTTTTACAGGTAAGTAAATTCTTCATCTTTTAACTCATCAGCAGCAACCTTGAAACAAAGGCATCTGTAATGAAGAAAGAATCTACAAGTGTTTTATCGGAATTTTCAAGTGTATTTCTTGTAATTAAAGAAAACTTCTCATAGTCTGGACGTAACACTTCATCAGACAACTCACAGGATGGGCCTTTTTTAGAATGTATTTTTTAGAAGAGAAAACAAGAATTAAAATCAATTAAACCTGTAAATCGGATTTGGTATGAAAAAAAGTATTTTTAGCCAGGAGTCGGGGCCACGTCTCCGGGGGCGGAGCCTTGCCTCAGGGGGCGGGGCCTTGCCTCAGGGGGCGGGGCCTTACCTCTCAGGATGTAGTTCTGGTAGTTGTGGTCGGCTTCGGCTCCAACCTTGATGAAACACGCCAAGCCTTCAGACGCTACGAACTCTGGGACCAGATCCTTGTCGTCCTGGAGACATAGACCATCTTCATCATCATCATCATCATCATCATGTCAAGAGGGTTTTCCCTGAGTTCATTCTGGAAGGCAGCAGTTCCAGGATGACCTCTGACCTCCACCAGACTAGCAGTTTCACTGCTCTGCAGATCGTCTCCTGCAGCCGCTGAGCTCCTTGTCCAGCAGGTGGAGCTGTTCAGGTGGAGGAGCAGCAGAAGGAGAATGCTCCATGCTGCAGCTGAGCAGCTCCCACCCGAGTGCGCCCTCTACCAGCTGCAGGAGGAGCTGCAGTGCTGCATGCTGGGAAATGCAGTATGGACTGCAGGAAGTCGGGTCATAGCTCAGGTGAGTCTGCAGGCGGTTACCTGGAAGAGCTGCTTGAGGGAGAACAGGCAGCGCCTCAACTCTGGGCCTTTGGAGTTGTACAACCTCTCTGGAAACCAAGAAGAGACAGGAAGTGATGTCACATCTAGGTGGTCGGTTCAGATCAAGTTCAGTGACCTTTATGGACCGCCTCCAACCTCAGCAACCAATCAAGATGGAGGAGGAGATCTGGAGCTCCGCCCACTGCTGCAAACAACCTGCAGAGCTTCCTGTTTCTGTCTCGGTGTTCATGGCTACTATTTTCTGCTGTTTTAACAAAAAAGAATTTTTCAAATTAACTATTTGGTAAATTTACGACATTACAAAAAAAATTTAATGTTTTTTTTGTTTTTTTTTACAAACCAATAATTTGGCAAAAAGGAATGGGCTGAAGCCAAGGCTTATGTGCCTTTTATTTTAGTTGTATTTATTTATCGACTGTTTTGCTGCTGGATATGCGAGTTTCCCTCTTCAGGATAAATAAAGTATCTAAAATATGTAATTTGATATTTGAGGAGGACAAACAGCTGGCAGCTCCTTCAAATTGTTTCAATTTATTTGGTTATAATGTCAGAACGAGTCCATGAGTCGGTCTGGGTTAAACAGCTGCTGCGGACGCACAGGTCCGGTCTGATCCGGTCCGGTCAGTGTGCAGAACTAGCAGAGGTTCTGCTGCTGTCCCGGTTCAGCGGTTCTGGTTGTTGTGAAACAGAAGTTGATTTAGATCTCGTCCAAACACGGCACTTCCTGAGAAGCTACGGAGCAGGAGTCGACATGATGAAGACGAGGATGATGAAACTGCAGCAACAGGCGCCGACATGCAGAGACGGAGCAGGAGAGGTTCTGATGAGGAGCCGGGTCCAAACGTTGCCGAGGAGCAGGAGGAGTTTCCCAGATTTATCGGATATTCTGAGTCTCTTTCTGGCTCTGAACCAGAGTCCAGATGAGTCTGGTTCTGTTTGGGTCAGAACCAGCAAACCGGGCCATCAGCTTCCTTCCTCTCTCTAAACAAAGACACCACTGGAACCAGAATGCAGCTGCACAATCGGGCCAGCAAATGACCCAACCTGACCCAGCTCAGCAAGAACCCCGACCAGAACCGAACAGAACAGATCAGAGCATAGGAAACCGGGCCGGTTCTGGTTCTGCAGCTTTAACTTGTGTTTCTGCCTCATTCCTGAATTCTGCAGGGAACCAGGTGGTCGGGGCTGGTCGTACCCAGAACCGGTCCTGAACTGTGATCCGATCCAGACATAGCAGAACTCCAGCTGCTCATCCAGAACCAAAAAAAGAACAAGCTGCAGTTTCCTTTCCTACACTGACATCACTTCCTGCGTGCTGACATCACTTCCTGCGTGCTGACGGTGGCTCATGCTGACTGGCAGCTGTTTCCCGCCATCAGCTGAGGAAGATGAGGATGATGAGCAGCTAAGTGAAGGATTCTGAAGGTCAGAAGACCCGTCTGACCAGAACCAGAACCACATAAAACCCTAGCATGAACCACATTAATTCTCTACAAAAGCATATTTCATGTTCAAACTGAGAATATGAAATATTACTTTGTAATTTTTTTTTTTTTTGCAATATTCCCTCATCTGGACCAGAACTAACCCGAACAGAACCTCCAAACTTCTGCAGGTCCAAAGCTGCAACATGCAGATTCATCAGGATTATTATCTGCAGCTGACGAGCTGATCCGGTTCCGACCTGCAGAACAGAACCGTCATCCTGATGAAGGTTCCTGTTTATCCTCAACAGGAAGTGAAGCTGATAAACCCACTGAGGCATTTCCTGTTTGAGTCGAGCAGCACGAATTCAGCCAGAGGAACCGGGCCACAGCTGCTGGTTCTGGTACCCGGATTCTGGCTGAGAGGGCCACCAGGGAAGAGCTGTTTAACCTTTGACCCCTCTCTGGGCGTGAACCTTGTCCGAACTGAGCCAGAGTCCGGTTCCGTACAGACAGAACCGTCCTCCATGTTTCTCTGGTCAAACAGAACCGGTTCTGGCTCTGAATCCGTCTCAGCAGCAGAACTGGGCCCAGATGTTCTCTGCAGTTGGTTTCCAGTCGGAGCAGAGATCAACGAGGCGTTCCTCAAGGCGGAGTCCTCGGCCCACTGCCGTTCAGCTCCACGCTGCCCCTGGTGGAGACCATAAGGTGCTACATTTTGGCGATTAGGGCTGCGTCCCCTGGGCGCTGCCCCGTTGCTCCGCGCTGCATGTTCCAGATGCTTCAGCAAACCGGTCTCCAGCTGACGGCCGATCAGCTGATAATCAATCGTCTGGATCTCCAGCAGGGAAACGAGGAAAACAAGCCGAGCAGGAAGAGAGGCAGCAGAGGAAGCAGCAGAGGAAGCAGAGCGTCTGCACTTTGTTTCAGGACGGATCCAGACGGATCGAGATCCAAAGTATTGTTCTGGTCTGCCGCTCCATCCATACCAGAACAGAAACAGAATATCAATATTAGGGCTGGCAGTTTAGCTCAATTTATTACTTACATCGATCTTAGCTTTTTTTTTTTACAGATATCCCAAGGAGGAACCTTTGTATTCGCTTGTTTCTGGAGCACCCATAAATCTGACGCACAACATCCGCCATCTGATGTAGCTCTGGACATTTTCAGGTCAGAGACCAGACACCGGCCCAGATTCTGGACAGGATCCAGATTCAAAACTCATTCAGGACATGGTGTTGTCATGGTAACGCAAGGCTGTCGACTCATTGTTTTTGGGAACTCTCCTCTTCCTCAATACCAGCCCGACTCAGCGAGTCATAGACCGGATTCCACCACGTACACACACACACACACACACACACTGCAGCATATGAAGCAAAGATCCAGCAGAAGAAAAGCTTTACCTAAAACTGGAGCCCGTTATTCCCAGTGTTCCCAGCAGCAGGAATAGAAATGAACTGAGTCTCATTCTGGTCACACTGATCGTCTCCACATGAATAAAAACCTATAATAATAAATCTGTTTATCAAATTCATATTAAATCATGAACCGGAAAACATTTTTTATACAGATAGTTTTCGTTTCTAAGGAGTTTTACTGATATTTTACCTTCATTTTTATCTCAATCTTTTATCTGATTTCGGGTTAATTCAATTTTCTCTCATTTATTTTCTGACTTTTTAAAATTCTGGTTTGTGTCTAGATTTTATTCTGATTCTATTTTGATTTTATTTAGATTTTATGCAATGTGATTATTATACATTCAGATTTTATCGTGTTTAACATTAAATTAATTCTCATTTCATTTAGATTTTTCAGGACAGAATTTCCTGTTTCCTTTTAATCTTAATTTTAATCAGATGTTGAGGTTGAGAGGTCAGAGGTCAGAGGTGGAGCTCCATGTCTGACGCTACAGGCCCAGTTAGCGTCAGACTAGAGGTCAGAGGTCAGCTGTTGTCTGTGTGTGGTTCTGGTTCTGTTGGGTCTAAGTACCGCTGTGGTTTCTGGCGTCGGCTCTTCAGCGAGTCGCCTACAGGCTGGCAAGGCATGCTGGGAAAGCCCCGCCCCCAGCCGTGCCAGCAGGAACTCTGGGAAACTTTGTCCCAACGGACTGAAGCTGCTGCAAACAAAGAGAACCCCTCCGGGTCCAGACGGGTCAGCTACCTGCAGAACCGGCCCGGCTGCAGCGCGGCCAGCGTTTAGCTCCTCCCCCTGGATGTTTGACAAATTCTAACAGGCCAGAACCAGAACTTTAACCAGGTCGAGCAAAAACACAACAACTGAGACAAACAGAGCAGAGAGGAAACCTGAGAGGAGAAAAAACACCAGAAACCAGGACGGTTCTGATCCAAACTGCTGGAGGAGACTGAAGCCACAAACAGGAAGAGAGCAGCAGCCTTCTGGGCTCAGATAAGGTCAGAAAATAACAGGCTAAAAATAAAACGCAGCGCTGAGCCTCGGTCTCCACGGAAACACACAGAAAACACACTGAGCAGAAACACACACACAACCAGAACCAGAACCTCGACCCGGTTAGACGAACCCGTCAGACTGAAGAACATTTAAACCTGATTGGAGATCAGAAGAGTTTTTTCTTCATCTGCTGCAGCGTTTTGATCCGGTAGATGAAAGTGGATCAGTTTCATCATGAAGGTTTAAATAATGAACATTAAAATCACAAGCTGCAGATTGTAACATCCATAAAAAAACATGTCAGATAATCTATGAAAAGATCAATCTCCTCCCTGATCAATTATTTCTGTCTGAAGATATCAACCAAAACCAGAATCACCAGAACCCGTCCTGATGAACCCGGCCGGCTGCAGAGGAACACGCGGTCTGGTCCGCTCTGCAGACGTCGGCTTGTGTCCTCAGGTTTCCATGGAAACAGAGGTTTGGTTTAGCCCTCTCAGAGGCTCCAGAACCAGGCGACCCAACAGAACCGGCTGAGTCAGAGGAAACTCTGCCTGCCTTTCCTGTGAGTCAGCAGACGGAAACATTTACCCAGGATGAGGTGAACGCGCACGGAGAGCTGCGTCCTCAGGACCAGGATCGGCTTCCTGCCCTTTCTGTGGAAACAGAGACACGGTCAGAACCCGGTGCCGGTTCTGGTAACACAGCAGCCAGGGACGGGGGTCGGGGCTCAGACTCACGCCAGGTCCTGGTAGAAGGCGTCCAGCTCGTCCCGCTGCTCCGCCAGAGACGAGTCCAGATCCAGGTATGTCCCGCTGGGAGACACCTGCAGGGCGCAGTCCTCCAGCTGCAACACAACCAGATCAGTTAGCCACTGACCAGCTAGCTGGATGTTAGCCACAGAGCAGCTAGCTGGATGTTAGCCACTGACCAGCTAGCTGGATGTTAGCCACAGAGCAGCTAGCTGGATGTTAGCCACAGAGCAGCTAGCTGGATGTTAGCCACAGAGCAGATAGCTGGATGTTAGCCACAGAGCTAGCTGGATGTTAGCCACAGAGCAGCTAGCTGGATGTTAGCCACTGACCAGCTAGCTGGATGTTAGCCACAGAGCAGCTAGCTGGATGTTAGCCACAGAGCAGCTAGCTGGATGTTAGCCACAGAGCAGCTAGCTGGATGTTAGCCACTGACCAGATAGTTGGATGTGTTCAAACTTTATCTGAGTTAACATTAAATAAATAAACTGTGGCTTATTTGTATTAAAAGAATATAAATATAAATATAGAGAATCAAGCTGGGAAATATTGAAGATCGCAGGCTTCATTTATTTATTTATAGATTATGAATCATTTTGCAGCAGCGATGTCACAACCAGAAAGAGAGTGTGTGTGTGTGTGTGTGCGTGCGCGTTGGTTTGTTTCTAATACGTTGTGGGGACCAACTGCTACTTGTGGGACCGAAGCCTGGTCTCCACAAGGGGAAACGCTGTTTTGGGGTCAGGGGTCAGGTTTAGGACTAAGGTGTGAATTGAGTTTTGGTTGGTTAGGGTTAGGTATGTAATGGTTAAGGGTTAGGCTGTAGAAATGAATGGAAGTCAATGGAAAGTCCCCCCAAAGATAGCTGCCCAAACGTGTGTGTGTGTTAGTGTGTGTGGGTGTGTGTGGGTGCGTACACCGTAAACAGATCCAGCAGCAGCTGCTGCCACAACAAACAGAACCAACTCAACCGGACCCAGAAGGATCAGGAATACAGAAGATCATGACCCAAACTCCATCAGAACCAGAACCTCCTGATCCAGAACCATTTCTCTAGCAAAGTCCAATCTGGTCCAGTAATCGTCTCCAGTCCTCCTGGTTTCAATCGGACCTTGGCCAGTCAAGCAGCACAGACAGAGGTTCTGGACCAGTGGAACCAGTGGAACCAGTGGAACCACATTCTGCCTGCTATTTCTGGACTGGAGCTGAGGAAGAGGAGGATGATGAAGCTCAGGTTCACATTTTAAACCGATGCAGTAACTGCAGCATGTTGGTTCTGGTTCTGCTCTGGTTTATCAGAGTGAGCTCACTGCCCAGCTTTAGAAACTGATTCTCAGGTTTGGAAACGTTCAGTGGCCCGGTTCGGCCCGATTCTACTGAACCAGGCGGTTTGGTTCTATTGGACCCAGTCTGACAAAACCTTGTGAAGCAGGGAGGTTCTGGGTTCTGGGTTGGTGGTTCTGAAGCAACTGGACTGAACCAGAACCAGAACCAGCCCAGTAAACTCGTGACATCAGATTGTAACCATGGTAACAACAATCACACTTTTTTTTTTTTTTTAGTTTTATAAAGTGAACTTTAAGTGTTGAAACCAACAAATCAAGTATTAAATCTGCAGACCTGTAGGCTTCATGAGCTGTCAGTGGGCGTGGCTATGGTGGTGGGCGTGGCTATGGTGGTGGGCGTGGCTATGGTGGTGGGCGTGGCTATGGTGGTGGGCGTGGCCCGTTTTGTTATTAGTATGATCAGAAATTATTATGAAACAGAGCAAAGAAGTAAATCTGGAATTTTATCATTTAGAGGCTTATTGCAGGTTATTGATAAATAATTTATGAAAACGCAGAAAATCTCCTGGACGTCGCAGAGCCTCAGGCGCCCAGGTGTAGCGCCACCTGTGGTCTGATCGAGGAGGAGCTTCAGACGGTCAGACGAGGACCAGAAGTCTGGTCGGGTCCAGGTTCTGATCAGAACCGCCGGGTTGATCCGTCCAGCAGAGGAGAAAGGCGGACTGTTCCTTTAATCCTTTGAACAGGAAGGAAACGCAGCAGTTAGCTTATCCGCTGCCCCACCCACTGAACATTCCTGCAGGCCTCAAACGCCTCACAGCAGAGTGGACTCGGAGAACCAACAGGTCCGGTCGGACTTGTTTGTTTAAGTATTTTGGCAGTTAAAGGGTTCAAAGGTTAAAGGTGACTCAGTTCCTGGTCTGGGGACCGACAGGTTCTGATTCTGGTGGGTTCAGGTCAGACAGGTCCGTATGTCTCCATCTGAGGACTCTGACCTTTGACCTCTGGCTCCACACCGAGTCGCCTCTGAATCATTTCACGGCACTTTGCTCACTTCCTGTCACTTTGCTCACTTCCTGTTTGGCAAAACAGAAAAAATCTGCCAGGAACAAGACGACTGGGAGAGAGACTGGGAAGACTGGGAGGTTTGTCCTCAGACTGGTCGTTTCCTCTGCAGGACGGATTTCGGCGCTGAAAGCTCCAGCCTGAAGGACCAATCAGCTGCAGCTCCCTGAAGCCCCGCCCCCTGCTCTACCTGCCCAGGTGGAGGCCAGCCTGCTGGAAGCCCCGCCCCCTTCACTGCTCCTGGTTGCTCAACAGGTGAGCAGAAACTTTGACCCAGATCAGAACAGAAATCCTCTGACAGCCCAACACAGAAACATCAGAACCTCCAGAACCAGGAGAAGATGCAGCAGAATCTCCACAGACCCGGAACCATCTCAGCAGAACCGGTTCTGGTCCACTCTGGTTTCCAGCTCCGGGTCAGATTGTTGTGGTTCTGCTCTCCGAACAGCCTACCACAGCCTCCCAGGACTTTGACTAGGCTGTTGTGTGTGCTGTGGACCAGTTGCTGTGTTTGGTTCCCGGTTCTGACCCGGTTTGGACCGGGCCTCAGCTGCTGAAGAGGTTCAGATTTATCTGAGGTGTTTCCGGTCAGTAAGGAGGCGGGACTTCCTGCTCCTCCGGACTCACCTGTGCAGGTGAACCTTTAGCTGGACCGGACTCGTTTTGTGTAATTATTCATCATGACGTCACCCTGGTTACGTGAAACCTCAGCCTGGAAGCCTTTCCTCCCTCCATGCGCCTCACCTGACAGATTCTGACACTAAGCTCACTTTGAGCCCGGTTCCGACCCGGTTCGGAGTGTGACCCACCTTCAGCGGCGCCCCGAGCAGCTTGTGGATCCCGGAGATCTGCTCGCTCAGCGGCTGGTCCTCCTCCAGGGAGACAGTCGGAGGTCTCCGCGGTTCGGGAAAATTCGTGCAGATGAACGGATCCGAGTCCTCCAGGTACTGGACCCGGCAGGTGACGGAAGCCATGGCCGAGAGTCAGCGACCAGACTGCGGCTGGGCTGCTGAGGGAGAGTCGGTGCGACTCGCTGCGCCGCGGAGGAAAGTTTAAATGAAGCTGAGCGCAGGAGGACCTGGCTGCACAAAGGGGCGGGGCCTAAGGCTGACGTCAGGTCCATAGTTGGAACTGGCATTTTACCAGCAATAACCAGAGACTACATCCGGTTTGGCCTTTCAGAATAAAGCTCATTCGATCAGAGAGCTGGTCTTTGGCTGTAGAAAATAAATCCAGCTGAATATATTAGATTTTCTGATTCAAAATAATAAAGAGGTGAAATCAAAGATGGCTTCTCTTCATAATCTGAGCAACACGTCACTTCATGACATCACTGCTTACATATGATAGACTACAAAATAAATTAATGCATGACTAAAATAATGAAGTAAAAGAAAACTAAGAAAATAAGAGTGGCAATAAAATGGGAACTTAGATCTGGGGTTCCCAAAGTGTGGGGCGCGGCCCCTAGGGGGCGCAGGAAGCGATATGGATGAATGAAAAAAACCGCCAAAAAAACAGTTACACAGTTAAAGTGTTTCACTGTTTGTAGTTTGTTTTGTTTCAACCTGAAGTGTGAAATAAACTTCAGTGGAGTTTGAAACAAGATGTGTGTTTAGGTTCATGTTGGTTGAACGATGGACCCAGATGATTGTTTTTTCTTTTTGGGGGGGAATTTTATTGTAATCCATGGAGGGCAGAAAATCTCTGGGAACCACTGTGTTAGATAATGGTGATAATCTTAGTTTAATACTGTACTAAACTATAAAACAATTCGTCAATATTCAGATATAATACACATTATATAATTAAGTTGGACAAATTCTCATTTTTTCTGTGTTGAATGTAATTTTTGCCACATTAAACAGTTTATCAAGCCATTTATTTAGTTGAGTATTTATTGATCATTTTGGCAGGTTCAGACCTCCACAATGAAAAATAGAAAAAGTTTTCTGCTCTATCACATTTAACACAAACACAGAAAACTGTTTTAAATGTAATATTTAGGATTTAAAGCAATAATCCAGGAGAGCCTGAGCAAACTGAAAATATTCTCTCATCTCCATTTCAAAGGGAGTTCTGGTTCTGGTTTTGATCCAGTTCTGCTGCTGGCCGTTCAGATCGGTTTATCTGAACTCCAGAAGAGGAAGAAATAGAAACCTGAAATAAATCTGAGCCGACTTGATCTCAGGATGCTAACCTGAACTCCAGCAGGAGAAACGTTTTCATCTTTAACGTCCAGCAGAAACAGAAACGACAATTTGATGACTTCACCGTAAAGAACCTGCAGAGCCTCTGGGGTAACTTTATTTCTTCACATGTTTTCCAGCATCCGTCACAGTGAACGCCAGGCTTTTAATGTGAAGGAGTATCCTGGAAGTTCCGGTTTGGTGGTGAGGCTGTTTGCTCACGTCAGAATGACATCATGAGCTCAGAGAGTCGCGTGGAGCTGCTCTGGGATCAGTTTAGAAAGGGTAACCCTAACCCTAGCTGCTCCACAGCGCCCTCTGGCGGCTGAAGCACTGCATCGCATCTGAGGACAGTTACTAATGTTTTATTTTATGGCCTCTTAACCCGTTTCGTCTTGTTTAATTAAATTTTTATTTTAAGGTTTCGTCTCTTGCCAGTCCTTCTGTCCTCCGGAGTTTTGCATTTTAATTCTTCATCAGTGATTTTCACTTCGTTATGAATCTTCCCTGTCAACATTCTTCATGTTATTCTAAATTTCTCAAACCTTTTTGAGCTTTTCTCCTCTCAGCGCCTCCTGGTGGCAGCATGTTGGAGCGGCTGGAAGAATTTGTTATACTTTCGCAATGTTGTTATGTCGCGTAACCATAGCAACGAGGTGTTTTTACAGCTGGGAGCAACTGACATGCATCTCAAAAGCTCAGATGAACGTGAACTTTGACCCCGGTCCCAGAGGAGCTGATCAGGAAGCTGCCTGGATGCTAAGCTGTTAGCATGTCAGCCAGAGGCCTCTTCACATTCACTGCCACACTGACTGCTACTGGAGATGCTTCCGGCCCACAGCATCACCATTCACACCGACTCTGTGGTGATTCTGGGATCATCCGAGTTACAACAATTATCTTCCCTTTGGAGATAAATGAAGCACGTGTATAGTTGTAAAATATAAGCTTATGGTTTATGAAAGTGGTTCTCCGTCCAGAAGGGAACTTTCTTCATAAACTTCTGCAGAACTTTCTGAGTCACGTTGATGTTCTGAAGGGAATCAGCAGTTCAGAGATTAATCATAATCTGAATTATTGCAATTTAACGTGTTGGGATTGATAAATGATCATTTATTCTGCACAAACAATAAGTGAATAAAAATGAGGTAATGATGTATTATTATTATCATATGGATTCATGTTGGATGATTTTACAGTAAGTCACCTGCAGACGGAAACCAGCTGACGCTAAATCTGCAGAAGCCCTTCTTTTATTGATGATGGCTTTTTAACAACGTCACTGATAAATAATCAAACTGACCTGATCACACGGTGCAGTTCATGGCAGCTCCAGCAGGGGGCAGCAGCGCTCCACGGCTCCTCCGGTCCCACGGCTTGCAACGGGGTTGCGTAAGAAACGTGATGAAAGACACTGAAACACACACACACACACACACACACACACACACATACACACAGAGTCTGTGGTTGATTATCTCGCTCTCTTATCGATCCATTGATCATTCTGTTACATCAGGCCACGCCCACAAGGATTCTAGCAGGCCGTTGCCACGGTAACCGCTCTAACCAGACCCAGACCGCGCAGAGTTCAGCTTCGTCTGGGAGGCGAGGAGCAGTTAGAGGACGACATGTAGGACTTCACTGACCTTTGACCTCACAGGTGAAATCTCCCCAACCATGCCCAGTTAACCCAGTTAGATCACTGGTTCTGGTTCAGCCTCCAGCAAACCTGTCAGAGTGGGAGGACATGAGGATGTACTTATTTTCTTCATCTTCTCTCTCTTCTATAAATAAAGGCTGGATCAGCTGGGTGTTTTCTGGAGTCAGAACCTGGACGGGGTGTAAGTACATCCCTGGACGACCCCTGGTGGTCAGTCTGGCGGTTGGTCAGTCTGGCGGTCAGTCGGTCAGGTGGTCGGTCGGTCAGTCAGTCGGTTGATTGGTCGTCCAGCTCAACGTGTCTTTGAGTTAAAAGATGTTTAAAGTTTAAAATATCACTAAAAGACTAACAAAACCTAAACAGAACATTTAAAGTTTCTTAAAAAAGGAAAACAAATACAGTTAAAATAAATATGAATTCTCTGCGCTTCAGTTGTTTCATCCTGATTAAAGTGTCCAAATGTTTTGATCCTTTATTGACTTTATTAGCTGAAGTTGTTAACATGTTGTTAGCATGAGGCAGGAAGTGGCTAGAGTTCCAATGAATGACCTCTGACCCCAGGCTGTGTTCACATACTGACGTTTTTCTGTTGCTGTTTCTGGATAAAACCTGAACGAAGCTCAGCCTGGAGGAGCAACTGGAGGCTGGCAGCCTGCCAGGCTGATGAAGCGCTGGAGGTAAATTCATCCGTCCATCTCCAGTCTCAGGTTTCAGCCCTCCAGCTCCCGTCCTGCTGACTCGGCTCTTTCTCCCTCGGATCAGCAGAACCTCCCAGCTGCTGTTTCTCAACCTCTGGTCCGACTTCCAGAGGGAAAACAGACGTCCTCACAGCAGGACGGACGGCCCGGGCGTCCTGGACTTACGCAAGACGAGTGATGAACAGATGGAGACCTCCTGACCCCTGGGTGACCTCTAACCCGCCCTGATGTTCTGCAGCGGGTCGGTGCGGTCCAGCAGCAGATCATTCTGTCACATGTTGGATCTGGGATTATTATGAAGTTAGAAACAGAAACTCAAAAATATTTGGTCTTTTCTGTCTTCTGTGTTTAATGTTCAGATCCATCCGAAGACCAGAAACGGCTCAGAAAGACTTTAACTGTCCAACTCTTCACTCTGAACCACAGCATCAACTCAGGACTTTGACTAGGCCATTGTGCTCTGCAGTCCAGTTTATTAGTGAAAAACATTTCAGAAACAAGACAGTTCAACATTCCACAGAAACATCATAAAGTCACCAATTATGAAACAATGAACGTCACGTTTTGTCTCATCAAATACAGAAAGATGAGACAAAACTGGTTCTGGATGCAGAAACAGAACCTGAACCTGAGAGGTCTGAAGGTTGATCCAGCAGCAGCAGATCTTTAATGAAAACATGATGAGTTTCTCTGATCTGAGACTTTAGTCCTGGAAATGTTCTGTAGCTGCTAGAAGGCCCACTGTGGAACCCAAGGGTCAGGTCAGAGGTCAGAGGTCAGCCTGATCTCTGGTTTACAGCTGGAACAACTGAAGCTGACTCTAGATCCATAGCTCTAGATCGTTCCTCTTTAGGTCCAAAGATAAAACTTCAGTTCTTCCATGATGGACAACACCACTCCACTGGTTCCAGTTTATCACTCCACTGGTTCCAGTTTATCTCTCCACTGGTTCCAGTTTATCACTCCACTGGTTCCAGTTTATCTCTCCACTGGTTCCAGTTTATCACTCCACTGGTTCCAGTTTATCACTCCACTGGTTCCAGTTTATCACTCCACTGGTTCCAGTTTATCACTCCACTGGTTCCAGTTTATCTCTCCACTGGTTCCAGTAGTAGTCTTCATCCTGTTGGCTCTCGCTCCACCTATTGACCAACCCTGCTGGGATTTGACCTCTTGACCCCGGCTGCACGCCTCGCTCAGAGCCTCGCTCAGAGGGGGCCGCCCCCCCCGACCTTTCCCCCACTTCCTGGGCCAATCAGAGCTTACAGGAAGTGGGTGAGGGGTGGCGGCGGGTTGCTCAAGCAGCCGGGCCTCCTTGTTCTTCCTCCTCTGCCTCCTCTTCCTCACACTTTGAGCCGTGTGTTTCTGCATCGCCGCTCCCCGGGGGAGGGGGGCTAGCGATGAAGAGATGAAGTGATTAACGAGGCGCTGCTGACGGAGCGGCTCCGGGAGGCGCAGCGCTCCTTCCCCCAGGACCAGAACCGGTCCAAACAACCGGCAGCTCCCTGCATCAGCTGGAGCCTAGATCTCTGATCCTAGATCTCTGATCCTAGATCTCTGATCCTAGATCTCTGATCCTAGATCTCTGATCCGATCTGGTGGGTTTCAGCAGAACCAGAGGTTCATGTTCATGTCCTGTCGGCGACCTGCTGTAACCATGGCAACCGTACCTCCTGGCAGTTTCAGACATGATCGTGATCCTGCATGAATTGCGAACAGCCCAGGCTCCTGCATCCTGTAACCATGGCAACCAACAGGTAAGTGACGGAGAGCGTTAACTGCAGCGGTGAGGAGACAGTCTCAGTCCTTCAGGTGCTCAGTCTGCGCTGATGAAGCTCCCCTCGCCTCAGGATGCTGAACGCACGAACCAGATCTATTCAGTGATGCTAACAACAACCTCACCACAGGGGGCGCTGATGATCCCGATGCTGACCTCTGACCTGATTAGATGTTCGCTTTCTGATGTTTGGCCCTTTGCATTGCCGTTTCCATGGAAACCTTGTGACACCAGCTTCACTGAGACGAACTGAGCAGCCACTCCGTCCAATCAGGAGGCAGGACACCGGAGAGCCTCCGTTACCAAAACATTTCATCTCTGCCAACATTTCCATTGACGCTAAAACAGATGTTTTTACTGTAATTTTAAAAGTTTAATTTAATCACATTTCTGTTAATCCAAATTGATATTTTCTTTATTTTTACATCTGCTGGTAAGTTTATGTTATTATATTTATATTAAAAACAGAAATTATCGTGGAAAATATACTGCACTACATGTTAAATACGTTAAAATATTGTTGAAACAAACTGCAGAATTAAAAGTCATTTTTCAATAATCAATAGTTTGGAGTCAATAATTCAAACTCAGAAATTTGCATGGCAACATTAAAGCAGAGCTGTAAACACCTGACCAGTATTATACCATGAAAATACTGAGTTCAACCTAAGATGCTACATTAGCATAGCATCATGCTAACTGCATGTTTTCGCATGCAGTTAGCATGATGCTATGCTAACTGCATGATGCTACGTTAGCATAGCATCATGCTAACTGCTGCGGTTCATGAGTTTTAGCAATCTGCAGCTCCTTTAACAACATGGCTGCTCACATATAAACTGGAAAAGGCTCAAAAGTTTCCGTGGATTTTAAAGTCCTTCAGTTCATTTAGGAGGGATGGAAGGCGACCTTTGACCCTCAGTCAGGATTTGACCCCAGAAGAGACTAAAATGGCATTTAACTCAGAGAACGTTCAGGTTAAATCTAAACGTTTCTGCTGCTGAACTGGTTCAGGTCCGTTTAGCAGCTTCTCTGGTTCTGATGAACGAGGCTCATGTTTCCACGCGTCTGTGATTTGACTAGGCTGGATTTACGGCCTCTCCATAGCAACTGCAGCCGCTCACATGAAATAACTCATGTTTAGGGGAAGAGCAGGATCAGTGGAGCCGCCTGGCGCTGATTAGCTGGATGTGGAAGAACAGAGATGCTGATTGGATCCAGCAGGCGAGTCAGCTGGAAAACTGACGGGTCTGGATCCAATATGGCCGCCGGCTGGACTCGATGACGGGCAGAAAGCTTGGAGGTGAGAGGATCAACACACCGTCTGGTTCTGATCCGCAGAACCCTCACCTGTCCAGGTAACCGTGGCGTCAGTCGCAGCCAATCAGAGCCCAAAAGCCTCTCCCTTCTCCTCCACTTGGACGGCCTTCGTCCTCCTCTTCCTCCTGCTGAGGTCAGCGCTGCTGCAGGCAGACGGCCAACCTGATTGGCCGAGCTCCCAGTCGCCACGGCGATGCAGACGACACGTGAACAGCACGCTTCCAGTGTTGCTCAAAGGTCCCTGGGCAGACCCCCCCACAGACACACACTGATGTGTTCAGAGGTCACACACACACACACACAGAATCGTGTTTTCGTGTCTTGTGGGGACTTTCCATTAACTTCCATTCATTCTGCAGCCAAACACAAAGTAGCATTTCTGTTCACCATCTCACACTGCAGACAGAAATGGCTCCACAAGGATATAAAAACCTGGTTCTCTCTCTCAAACACACACACACTTTACCATTTAAACTGACTGAAAATAAAATCTCTTAAAGGAACTAAACAGTTTTTTGTTGCTGATGATTTCATTTCTTAACTTTGCCCCGTCGCTTGTTTTCCCAGCAGCGCCACCTTCAGGAAAAGATTCTCACGTCACTCCAGTCGGGCTGCGTTTCCATTACTGATGACCCAAATCTTTGCTGATTTTTTGCTAAATTTGTCAATTTATGCCGATAAAACATCATTTTTAACAGCGTCGTTTCCATTAACTAAGAAATTAAACTAAAATCAATATGTTTGTTGACATGATAAAAACATGGCGGCGGTGGCATCAGAGTAGAGAGGAACCGGAGAATCGTAGGCCTCAAGGCCTCAAGGCCTCAAAGCCTCAGGCCTCAGGCCTCAAGGCCAGGGTCAGCGGTACGACTCCCGGCCTGGTGACCTTTCACCTTTCCCCCTCTGTCTGGATTTACATGCTGAGTCGTTGCTTTAAATCGGAGCTTATTGTGGGAAACGGGCTGATCTGGCGCTCACTGTCCTCCGCCTGCCACCAGCAGGTAGCCTGCCTTGCTGTGAATGCTGAGCAGTCTGTGTCTCTACGACCTTCCCGTCTCCTCCTGATCCTCCTGGGATCCATCCGATTCCTCTCGACGCTCTGCAGCTCAGCCAGCCTCCCATAATTCCTTGCATCTTGATCAGCAGCAGATTTATGAGTTGCTGCGGCAGCTGGCGCTCCGTCAATCATGTGACCTCATCAGAAAGCTGTCAGAGTGGGTTACCTGCTGCTAGCCTAGCCGCAGCGTGCGGCGCGCCCTGCCAGGCCGCAGCGCTGAGTTATGGTTCAGCTTTAATGCGACGCAGCAGCAGCCAATGAAGCAATTACCTCCAGAGCCGTAAGTCATGACACCCATAGCGGCGCAGGGCGGAGGCTTCTTCACACTACTGGACCGGTTCCACCCGGTTCTGATCCGCTCTGGGTGCAGAAGAGGTCCACTTCCCGCCGCATGCTGGGAAACAAGGACGAAGTCAGGCTGTTACCTGCAGGAAGGGTCAGAGGTCACCATGGAGACCCATCAGAAGCTCACAGCTGGAAACCTGGCATCACTTCGTTTACGGTTTCACTTTATTCCTCCTTAAAAGCCAAAAATGATCAGCAATAATATGGTTAGTCAGAGAAAAATCTTCTTTTAAAGTCACATTTCATTGATTCATTTATAAATGTTACAGTTTCATGCTAAAATTTTGTTAAGCTAAATACTTAGCAAGCTAAACATTTGATATGTAGTGGGCTAGCTAAATATTTAGCTCCAAACTAAATGGTTAGCTCTGAGCTAGCAACACAATATTTGAAATGGTCAAAATACAAGAAATGAATAAATCCCTCCAAACACTTGTAATGCTTGGGTCGTATTCAAGAGAGGAAAGGCCAAAAACTCCCAACCACACTGGTACTGGGAATAAACAACCTCCCAAAGCCCGGCTGAACGGCTGCTAACATGAAAATGAGCCGAGTCCAAACAACCCACAACGTTATTAGAGTTAGCGAGCTAACATGTGTAGCACGTTTCTGTCACGCATACTTGTGACATCATTAACGATACCAAAGTATCTTAAAGAGACACAATTACAGTTGTTACAAACTGTTAGCATTTTATTTGAATTTTTTTTGGATGACCTCTTTTAGACTAAAATTGATAACCATGGAGAAGGACCTCGCTGCAGCAAACAGGAAGGGGCGGGACGGACCACTGTCAGTCTTATACCTTATATGGAAATGGGACCATTGCACTCCGGAAGTAAAGCTATTTCCTATATTATCCGTGGTCTCTCATTTGTATTTTCTTTTGAAACCTGTGATATATTTTCACCTTTAGGAAGGATTTTTACTCTCTGCATGTATTTGAACTTCTCTCTCTTATTTACTTCAGCAGCTCACAGTTCTTACCTAATTCTTTAGGTTTCTGTGTTCTTCTAAATCTGCTCCTTAGTCGCATCTTTTCGGGCCTGATGCTGCCTCTAGTGCCGTGGGGTGGTAACACAACTAATATAATTACATTACTAAATCAGAATACCTCAAAGTCTTTATTATATATTATTAATTCTGGCATTACTGGAACGATAAAATATAAATTCCCTCACAAAATAACATACCTTTTCACTTCCTTAAGGATGTAGAGCTAATTAAATGAGGTAAACAAGACCTGAAAGTGGTTCCAGTTTCAAGGCCTAATCCCCTAACCCTACCCTGGCCTTGAAGCTACATATTTAGCTTGAAGCTAAATTACTAAGATGAATTTACTTTGACTAGCCCATTCTAAGCCATGAGTCAGCTCTGATAATCCATCCCATAATGCCTGTTCATTATGGGATGTGTGGATCTGGCCTGCAATTAAGTGAAAATCTATTGAATATCTGAAATACAACTCAACATCCAAGCAAATGTTGAAGTTTAGCACTTTGATATTCAACTAATGTTTGGATTAGTTTTTCTGCCATTTTTTCAATGTTAAGCACTTTAACTAAATGTGCTTGAACAACCAGCAAAGGCCTCATTAACTACCTGGACTCTCAGCAGCTGGCAAGTCGCAACATGACTCCAAGTTTAACAAAAGACATGGAAGAACTCAAGATGTCATTGAAAGTCATGTCAGAAGAACTGAGTGAAACAACAAACAAGCCTGATGTGTTTGACTGGAGAAATTCAACAACTGAAAGCAATTATCACAGAAAAGGACGAGAAGATCGAAGAGTTGGAAAAAAGAGTGGAGGACCTGGAAGAGTTTGCAGGAGGATTTGGTAAAACCTGGACTCCAGACGACACACAGACAGAGGACAACAGCACCTTTATCGTGGTTTCACCACGATAAAGGTGAAGAAGCACCACCAGATCAACTTGTTCTTCAGCAGCAGTAAAACTATTGCTGCTTGTTATACAAGCAGCAATAGTTACAAAAACCAAATACAAATCTGGATAAAAGGAAAAAAAGACCAAATATCATCTTTTGATTTGTGAGTACAAAACACAAAACTGAACTGCTAAAAGTTGTAAAAAAAAAAAAAAAAAAAAAAAGTAAAGAGAACAGATGTGTTTGTGAATGAACATCTCACAAAGAAGAATACAGAGATTGCTGACCAAGCCAGGATATTGAAGAAGGAGAAAAATACAGGCCAGACTAAGAACTGCAAGACACTGAGAAAACTTAATGGTTCTCCTGAGCAAGTTAAGGTTCAAACCATTAGAAATGCTGCTGAGCTGGAGAAATACAGATGAACAGAACATTGACTTGGTACTGCTGGGGTTACACTTCTCTTCGCTTTGTGTTTTTGCATTTCTGTTTTTTTAGTTCTGAACATACTGATGGAATTAAGAATATATCATTTAGTCATGAGTCAAAGTATCTTACAGATCAGACATTTTATGATATAGAAACTGAGACCAACAATGCTAAACAGCCTTGTGAATATTATTCTGAAGACAGTATTAATGTGGTCAGGGGGCTTTTCATTAATTCTCTTTAATAGTAGGAGTATTAACAGCAACTTTTCTCAGACGAAAAGCTACCTTCAAAAATTTGATGAGAAATTTAGTGTGGTACAATCTGAGGAACATGGATCTGCTGGGCGGATATCAAATGTTCAGTCAGAATAGGTTCAACAAAAGAGAGGTTTGGATTTGTCAGGTCTGCATTTGTCAAATCTGCATTTGTCAGGTCTGGATTTGTCAGATCTGCATTTGTCAGGTTTGGATTTGTCAGGTCTGGATTTGTCAGGTCTGGATTTGTCAGGTCTGGATTTGTCAGGTCTGCATTTGTCAGATCTGCCTTTGTCAGGTTTGGATTTGTCAGGTCTGCATTTGTCAGGTCTGGATTTGTCAGGTCTGCATTTGTCAGGTCTGGATTTGTCAGGTCTGGATTTGTCAGGTCTGGATTTGTCAAGTCAGGATTTGTCAGGTTTGGATTTGTCAGGTTTGGATTTGTCAGGTCTGGATTTGTCAGGTCTGGATTTGTCAGGTTTGGATTTGTCAGGTCTGGATTTGTCAAGTCTGGATTTGTCAGGTCTGCATTTGTCAGGTCTGGATTTGTCAGGTCTGCATTTGTCAGGTTTGGATTTGTCAGGTCTGCAATTGTCAGGTCTGCATTTGTCAGGTCTGGATTTGTCAGGTCTGCATTTGTCAGGTCTGTATTTGTCAGGTCTGCATTTGTCAGGTTTGCATTTGTCAGGTCTGGATTTGTCAGGTTTGGATTTGTCAGGTTTGGATTTGTCAGGTCTGCATTTGTCAGATCTGGATTTGTCAGGTCTGCATTTGTCAGATCTGGATTTGTCAGGTCTGGATTTTTCAGGTCTGCATTTGTCAGATCTGGATTTGTCAGGTCTGCATTTGTCAGATCTGGATTTGTCAGGTCTGGATTTGTCAGGTCTGCATTTGTCAAATCTGGATTTGTCAGGTCTGGATTTGTCAGGTCTGCATTTGTCAGGTCTGGATTTGTCAGGTTTGGATTTGTCAGGTCTGGATTTGTCAGGGATGGATTTGTCAGATCTGCCTTTGTCAGGTTTGGATTTGTCAGGTCTGGATTTTTCAGGTCTGCATTTGTCAGGTCTGGATTTGTCAGGTCTGGATTTGTCAAGTCTGGATTTTTCAGGTCTGCATTTGTCAGGTCTGCATTTGTCAGGTCTGGATTTTTCAGGTCTGCATTTGTCAGGTCTGGATTTGTCAGGTCTGGATTTGTCAGGTCTGGATTTGTCAAGTCTGGATTTTTCAGGTCTGCATTTGTCAGGTCTGGATTTGTCAGGTCTGGATTTGTCAAGTCAGGATTTGTCAGGTTTGGATTTGTCAGGTTTGGATTTGTCAGGTCTGGATTTGTCAGGTCTGGATTTGTCAGGTTTGGATTTGTCAGGTCTGGATTTGTCAAGTCTGGATTTGTCAGGTCTG
>CAEFZX010005928.1:0-30047 GCA_903066825.1 Alfaro cultratus | reverse complement strand
TATATATTTTTTTTTTTTTTCCTGGATTTTACAATATTGATTTAAATTTAGGTAAGTCTTATAACTGTTTAAATTTCTTTTTAGCAGTGAATAAAATGAATAAAACGTGAGAAATCAGCGGATCTGATGTGTGAATAGCCTCTAACAGAAGAAACCTTCAAAAACAAAGAGCTATTGCCTCTGCAGTTTTCATTCTCACTTGTTCAATAGTTGCTCATTGTTCCAATAACTGGCTCTCTCCTTGCAAACATTTATTTCAGCAACAAAACACACAAGAAAGAAAGAAAGAAAGAAAGAAAGAAAGAAAGAAAGAAAGAAAGAAAGAGAAAGAAAGAAAGAAAGAAAGGCTTTGTTTTACCAGCCGGCTCCTCTGAAGATGGGAGATAATTCCTCCTGGCTGAATTTGTCTTCAATTTACAACCCCGAACACTCTGTTCTCATCCATGTTGCATTAAGATTACCTGAAATGATAAATAATTCTTCTTTAACCTGATCCTCCCGTGTCTTCAGATGCAGCTGGTGCTCCAAAGCTTTCAAAAAGTCGAGCCATCTGAAGCAGCACATCCGATCCCACACCGGGGAGAAACCGTACGCATGTCACCTCTGCGGACGAGGTTTTGTTTCCGCTGGAGTGCTGAAGTCCCATCTCAACACACACACAGGTGAGCTTTCTTTTTAAAGGGGGGAAATCTTTCCGAGTCGTTTCTGTATCGAACAGAGATGGCTGTTCTGAAATCCCTCAATGTTATCAGGAACCTCATCAAATGAAATCTGTTTTCTAATTTAGGTTTCAAATACTTAAAAAACTTGAAATACTCAGCTTTGCTCTCACCTCTGCCTTACAGGGATGAAACCGTATAAGTGTGACGTTTGTGAAGCTTCTTTCACCACTAACGGAAGTCTCAGTCGGCACGCCTTTATCCACAGCAAGTCATTCAAATGCTCCATGTGCAACGAGTGCTTCCGCTCCAGTCTGTTTTGTAAAAGGCATATGAAGAAGGAGCATGGTGTGGAGGAAAAAGGTAAGGGCTTTGACACCATATCTGGATTTCTCAACTATTTATATGATTTTTGTTGTCACAATTTCTCACATTGTGCTCCTTCTCAGTAATTTAGATTCATTTTCATAGGTTCTTTTTTCACAACAATAATAATGTTTGAAGTTGTATTAGCTGTGGGGGGTTTTTCACTTGTGTTACAGGCACATACTTAAGAATATTATTAAAGGATTTTATGTACTAGTGGAACATAAAGTCATGCACAATTGCTGAAAATGTAATATCATTTATAAAATATAGAACTATAGATAACAGAGGGCTGGGACATAAATGCATTCACGTGAATTAATTCATACCATAGATTTTGAATTGTTTAAAACTTTGATGCAATTTATATGTTGTGGCCGGATCCCTTGTATTTGTGCATTTCTGGTACGCCTGGTACGCCTGTGTAAAAGAAAATGAAAACAATAATAATAATAATAATAATAATAATAATAATAATAATAATAAAAATGATAATACAGACCTTTGGGCACTTAAATAACTTAAAAACAACATAATATGTAGGAAAAAACATAAAATACAGAAACCCTTCAGCTGTGAGTTTGACAATGAGGAACAGCAAAAGAAAAACAAGTCTATCATTTTGACTAAGACGCGCAGATTCATCATACTGTGATGATTTAAAAATGTCTGCTGGAGCTCAAACATTTCATCCAGCTTTCATATTGTCAAATGTGACAATATGAAAGCTGTGCAATTGTTTGCATCGACAACCGAAAACAACAGCAATGGATGCCAAAGCTGCTTCTCTTGGCACACTAGATAAAAAAAACAAACAAACTATCTAATCACACATTAGTCTTGTAAAGACTACTTTGTGAAAGTTGTGGTAAAAGGAGTTCACTTGTCACCGAAGCTTTTGAAGCCTAAAATAGCATCTCAGTGCAAAGCATGTTGCACAGACATTCCCAACTCTAATGCCAGCATCGACAATCCACACTTCTAAAGAAATATTTTTCTCAAAGAGGTCACATGAATGATCAGGCATTCCTGAAAAACTTGGACGCTGAATGAACCTGATGATTGAATAACATGAATAACTGATCAAAACCAATGAATATCTTTGTAGTGGTTGCCACGTGTTCAGTGTGTTTTGCTAGGATATTCCTTTAGAAGTCGTGTAAGGAAAGTCATCAGTAAACAGAGTTGTTCAGTAAATGTCAGGATAAATCCAGGTGTTATGTAAAACTTTCAGAGGATTATTAGAGCACTTTAGAAAACAAACATCACCATGAGACCAATCAACATGGAAGGCATGTCAGCAATACAGCTGCGCTCCTGAGTTGACGGTCAGTCAGTTTTATACAATCCAAAGACGTGTCAACAAGATTACAACAGTTGGTTAGTCCACAGGTTGACATGACTTGTTCCTGTCCCCTATAGATGCTCTAGTAGCCCATTATCAATTACAGATATTCTCAGTTGGTTCGGCGCATTTCTCGAATCATCCTCGACATTTGCAAAGCATACAGACAGCATGGATTACCTGCAAAAGTCTCGTTCTCAAAATCCTTACTTTATCTCTCAAAAGTAAATATTTGTCAGTGAACATCTCAGTGCCTCAGAATGACAAACCCTTGTTTCACTGAATACAGATCAGGCAGTGGAAATGATAAGTCATGCTGTCAGTATAGCAGGAGACTCTGAAGGGATGTTCTGATATAATCTATGGTTTAAATTTTTATTGACAAGTACTGTAAATTGTATTTGTGGGAGATTAATGGCAAGAGACTGGACAAAATTCACATTTTGCTGTGATTTGTTGACATGCCTCGTCAATGTGACACAGAAAGGAAAAGACATCTCTGCAGAGCACTAAGAAAAAACATAAGACAATCTCCTTAAGGAAAACTGTTCATGCAGTGCTGTAGGAATTACAGTGCAGTTTTCCTATACTTCCCACTTTCATGCAGAAGAAAAAAAAAGATCTTCAATGAAGTACAGGATTGAGGAGTAGGATGAGAGGAACTCCACGAGAATCTTATTGTGCGTCACAAACGTATGCTTAAATGTTGTGGAGGTCAAGACCATTCAGCAAAGACCCATAACTTGCCACAAGCAATTGAAAATGTTGGACATAGCAACTTGCATTTGCTTTTGCTTTTGAACATCAGAAACAAGAAACTGCGTTCTCGATGTGCACAGGTGACACAATCATTTGAAGGTCGAACAAGTGGCTTTGAGAATTTCAAATCTGTTCTGAGAAATATATGGAAGTGCCTGAGAAAACCTGTAAGACTGTGTGGACTTTTCTGAGAAATGCACTGAGGGAATTATGCTCTCTGTGTGGCTAAGTGTGTGAGTCCACATGAGATCTTTAAGCGTCAGCTGTGCGTGGTGTCAGCCAAATTACCAAAGCTGTCTTCCAGTGTAGGCAGCTGCACTGTGAGATATTGCCCAAGCTGACCATGTCACTCTGTCTTGACCTAGTGAAAAAAGTACCAATGCGTGTGAAACTGTGGGATTGATAATAAAGATAAAATGATGTGATGTGAATGAACACTTGATACTTGGAGACATATTTGCAGCTACTTTTAACCCTTTTGATGCAGTTCTCAGTGGAGTTTGTGTGCTAGTCAACTCCTTTAAGTTCAGTTCACATGATTAAAGAGCTTCACATTGATGCTGCGCTCCATCTGTCTCTCATTTACCCTTTTTTGTGTTGTTCTGCACCGAAAAGAAACAAAGGTAAACCTTGAAGTAAAGGGCAGGCATGTTCAAACTTCAGGTTGCGCTGACGGTTCGCTCGTCTGCCAGTTACAGATCTCGAGCCTCAAGATGGGGAAGACGATGACGAGGACGGAGATCAAAAAATGTCTAAAAGGAGGAGTTTGGAGATCATCACTTTCACCGAGGAGCAGGCAGCTGAGCTGGCCAAGGATCCCGGAGAGGAGGCCTCCGTGTCGGAGCGGATCCTCGCCCAGTCGGCGGCCGAGAGGGATCGCATCAGCGAGATCAAGGACAAAGCGGTGGAGCTGGAAACCGAACCCAAGTTTGCCAACTGCTGCAGTTACTGCCCCAAGAGCTTCAAGAAGCCTAGCGACCTCATCAGGTAAAGGTCACACCTCTGTTTCTGGGCATTTTCATGTTAAGTCAGAAGGATGTGGGCGTGCCGTGGTAGCGTAGGGGATAGTGCGACCCACATTTGGAGGCCTTCAGTATTCGACGCGGCCGTCGCTGGTTCGACTCCCGGACCCGACGACATTCACCGCATGTCTTCCCCCTTCTCTTTACCCCCTTCCTGTCAGCCTACTATCACAAAAAAGGGACACTAAAGTCCCCCGGTGGGGGAAAAAAAAAGTCAGAAGGATGTAAGCTTTTCTGGTCGTTCCAATGCTTCAGCGTAAAACTTTTAATCCCTCAGTCAAATTTCAAGGTATAAATAGCTTGAGAATTCTGGCAAACACATCGATTGGGAGAAAGATGGATCCATCTCAGAGATGGACAGTTTTTGTTGTGTATTGTGTGTTTTAACGTAATTTGCACATGTACTCAGGAATAAATGCCACACCTTTTGGAGGCATTTCAGGCAGAATGAATACAACTAAAATGTAAATGTTTGGTCATAACAAGCAGTTATGTTCAAAGGAAAAACATCAAACCCAGCTGTCAGGTAAAGGGTTGGCAGCTTCATGATGCGTCGGTGTTTTGCTTCAGGAGGGACGGGTGCGCTTCAGGAAATAACTTATATGGAAATATTGAAGCACCAGTCTGGAATTTAAGCTGGAACATCAGCTTGAGTTTTCCAAATGAGCAACAATCCGCTCCATACATCCAAATTAGTTACAATACAGGTTTAGAGAGAAGGTCAAAGTCCATCACAAACTCTTGACCTCAATCTAGAATAAGTTGTGGCCGAAAAGAGGTGTTCAAGGTTTGCCAAGTCATTTTAAGGCTCTTGAGGAATCACCGTGTTGGAGTAAAGTATTGTTTTAAACCTCATCAACAGTTGTTTTGTTAACCTAGCATTTATTTATCTGAATAAACAAACTAAATGGAATAAATTGTGCCTCTACAACAAACTGTTATCATCAAAGTAACAGAATATTTAATTTAAAATGGCTTCAATGCATATTTCTGTCATTGTTTCGCAAAGATACCAGCTTTGTAACGGCTGTCTTTTACTTGCTGTCACTTTAGGGTTTTTTTTTGTTTGTTTGTTTTTTAAAAGATTTTTTAGCTCTCATTGATCAGTCGAGCTACTTTATTTATATTGTTTGAAGATCTCTTTAACAATTTTAGAAATGGGTAAACAATCCTTAATGCCACATTTTCTCCTTATCACAAAAATATTTTGGTGCTAAAATGAAAAACTTTAAGCTCCTGTTTCATGTTTTTGGACAAATCCCAAATTCCTCTGTCAAGACTTGCCTTCAGGCTGTTTTCCTTTAAAAATGCTACAGTGAGCTGCATTTCTCCCTATATTTTCATTTGACTCAGAGACTTGGCAGTTAGTAATAACTTTTTTCTTGTTTTCCATACCTGCTCTTTTTTTTTGCTATTATCTCTTTTTCTGTTTTCGCACATCTGAAACGTATCTGTCAGCGAGTCATTCTGCACGTGACTAAATGTGCTTTCCTGTGTAGACACATCAGGATCCACACAGGTGAAAGACCCTACAAGTGTGACGAATGTGGGAAGAGTTTTACGGTGAAATCAACCCTTGACTGCCATGTGAAAACACATACAGGTAAAACACCAGTAAGGTGTACGTAGCAGGGGAACAATGCACTAAAAATGATGAGACATAAATTATGCGGCATGGGAAGGTTGAAGCTGATTCTAGCCAGTTCTGAATTATCTTTAAAAACTGCAAACAGTAACTGAATGTTTTTTACTATTCCACATGTGAATTAAATTTTTTTTTTAGTGTGTTATTTAAATAACCAGCAATTTCTTGGTGCATCTCTCAAAGGCTTTTTACAGCCACAGAATAGCTTCACCAGGGACATTCTGAAAAATATACATTTTATTTTAAAAGAGTTGTTTTCAATGAAAGAAATGGGCCTGACTATCACAATGTGTTTTACTCACGTTAATCAATAGCTGAAGGTGTTTAACTTCATCCTTTGGGCAGTACTTGGTGTTTGGATTGTATTGCATTGTATTTAAAATTGAAGTCAAAAGCAGAAATCCATCAAAGTGCCAACACTATTGTCTTCAGCAGACTCCCAAAACAAAGGTTGTTCTTGTAATTTTTGAGTTGCTAAATATTTTCAACTTTTACAAAAGGTGAGCAGTACAAAGGACAAATGAAGTCTTTTCACAGACGTTTGATTTCAAAGAAGCAAACTCGACTTTGAGCAGCGATTTGATTTGCGTTATTTTTGGCAGGTCAGAAACTGTTCAGCTGTCACATGTGCAACACCTCCTTCTCCACGAAGGGCAGCCTGAAGGTGCACATGCGCCTCCACACGGGCTCCAAGCCCTTCAAGTGTCCCTTCTGCGAACTGCGTTTCAGAACCTCGGGCCACCGCAAAACCCACATCCAGTGCCACTTCCGGCCCAACAGCGAGAGCCGCAAATCCAAGCGCTCCTCCGCCGGCCACTCCAGACACAGCCAGGACTCAGGGACCGGGCAGACGGGGGGATCCGGTCAGAGCCAGCAACCGGCAGCTTCGGAGCCGCTTCAGTCTGTGGGTCTGCTGCAGACGCCCAGCTCTGACCCCAGCATTTACCTTCCGGCCAGTCAGGTTTTGAGCGGGCAGTTCGACCAGAACCTGCTGCAGCCGGGCCTTGTAAGCCAGGCCATCCTGCCAGCCTCTATGTCAGGTGGGTGTTGTTGATAACAGCTGAATAATGAAATGCATTTTGTTGAAGGAAAATGCTTTGCAGAGCAGATATAAAGCACTTAATGTGGAATTTGTTACAAAGAATTGATTTTTTCCACTTAAGCTTAGCATCTTAGCTATGGGCGATATGTTGCATTATCCTGAAGAGTCACTTTTATATTGTACATCTCTACTCTGTGATATGCGGCTCATAATTAATGCTTGAAAGACGCTGTGTGAACACACAAATCTTTCCAAGTATGTTTAGTCGGATTTGTAGTACACTTGAAAAAAGACTAAACTAACTTGCAAGTAACTTTTCAGCAAAATATACAGATTTGTTTTAAGTCAATTGTTCCTTAATATTGATAAAAAAAAAATAAAAATAAAAATAGTTCCACTGGCAGATTCTATTCTACATATAACACATCTTTGCCATATTATAAATGAACAAAATCTTTCAGTGGAACTAGTACTTTTAAAATTGATGTTAAGGAATTATTAACTTAAAACAAGCTCTTATAACTTGATGAAAACTTGAAGTTAGTTTTGTCTTATATTAGCGCCATACTTAAAAAAAATAATAGTTCTACTAGCATATTTTATTTCACTTATAAAAAAACATTTTCCCCATGTCATAAGTAGAAAAAATTCTGCCAGTGTAACCACCTTTATTTAAATCAATATTAAGGAATTATTGACTTAGCGTCACGATACATTAAAGATCTGCTGCTGTTGTATCAACCTTCCTGACCCCTCAGGTTCTGGTCTGCTCTGCATCCCCAGAACCAGAACCAAATGAGGAGAAGCAGCATTCAGCTTCTATGCACCACAAATCTGGAACAAACTTCCAGAAAACTGTAAAACAACTGAAACACTGAGTGCCTTAAAATCTCAACTAAAAACCCACCTGTTGAGAGTTGGATTTGTAACAATCAATTACGAATTTAATGATGGAACTTGACTTAATGTCATGTTTTGATTGTTGATCCTATGTTGCATGACTTTGTGTTTTTGTGTTTGTTATGATGTAAAGCACTTTGAAATGCCTTGCGGCTGAAATGTCCTACACAAATAAAATTTGATTGATTGAATTTGATAACAGGCTTTCACAGTCTCAAGGAGGAACACTGTAGACCTTTACAACCTTGTGAAGTTGTACCTGTGTACGTGTTTCAGCTGCGGGAGACCTCACCGTTTCTCTCCCAGACGGCCTGACCACGCTGGATGGCATCCACCTCCAGCTGACCCCGGCCAGCCTGGTGTGCCCCAACGTGCAGATTTCTGGCATCGACACGAGCAACATCACTCTCCAGGTGACTCATCTCCCAGCGAAACCGCATGTGCTTTCCCACAGACCTACAGCAGGCAAACAAATGTTGCTCAGCTGCAATTTATTTTGGTAGAACGTGTAGCTTCTGTGTAGAAAAAAGGTTTTGTTTTGAAAAGTCTTGCTCTTCTGCTGTGATTTTGATTATTTATGTTGTTGTTTTTTGTGACAAGTGCACCCTAAGAGTTTTTTGATATTATTTAATGTACCAGTTCTACATAAGGTGTAGAGGAATGTAAAGTATCCCTCTTTACATTCTCACATCGTCTGTAGAGCTTTTGAGGTCACTGCCACTGAGAACGAGTTAAGGTTTGGCATCTCACCGTCTGACTCGTGATCATGTGTCGTTTCGGGGTGGGGGGAGATTAGATCCCACCTTCTGCGATTCTGTGGATGTTGTAAAAGCAGCGAAACTGAGAAAAACAAAAACAAGGATGGTGTTCACATTGCTGCCTCCCACGCAGGCAGCAAATGAGATTTTGTGTGAGAGATGTTGGTGCCAAATGTTTTACTCTTGAGGTTACGAGACATTCTGACACGAGCAAGGTTTTCATAATATGCCTCTAAATGCCACCACGGAGGATGATGTGGGGGCCGTAAGATGATAAGGCAGACAAATAAAAGAGAGCAGACAGAAGGGACGTGCTTGTGAATTAAAACGAGACTTGAGCGGACACGTTGGAAAAGCAAACTTTTTAGCTGCATTCATTGGTTTAAAAGTGGAAACTTTGTCTCAAGACGGAAATAGGGATGCACCAATTCACTTTTTTCACTTCTGACACCGATACAGATATCTGAGGTTTCGGCTGATACCGATCTGATACCGAAAAACAGAACTGGATTCACCTAAAATGGAAAACCTGAAAAAGAAACGTACTCACACTTTATTTACAATTAAATGTACCCACCCTGCATCAAACACTGCAGGTTGCTGATGATAACACAAGGTAGCACATTTTATTTCTGATGTGTGATTTGTTTCTGGGTATAAAACCCTCCAACACAAAGCTACATGTCACTTTTAGCTGTTAATATATTCTTTGAAGACTCACATCTGATTCTTCAGTGACTTCTCCAGCACTTGGCTTTACTGGAAAAAGGTCTTGAGATTGAATTTTTTCAGCTGTCTCAGATATTTGCTGATTTAATAAAATCATTAAAAAGTTTTTATTTTTTTTAATTTTTTTTTATATAAACCTTCCCTGAATTGCAGCTTCCACAGAACAGGGGATGAAGACAAAGACTGTGTGTAATGACATGTTGCTATAACTCAACAGCAGGTCTGAGCATCAACTATCTTAATGGTTAACGTAGTTGGTGTTCATGCAAGTTTTCCACAGTATGGACCAACTCTGTATTAAGAATAGCAATTCTTAATCCAGAATTAAGAATTCTGGATTAAGAATTCTTAATTAATTCTCTAAGAATTAAATAAGATTTAATTTTCAAGATCACTGCAGAAAGTGACCAAAGTTATAAAAAGAGTTAGGAAAACTCCTACTACAAACTTCAATGTATTTTATTCACATTTTTTAGAAATGGGCGGGAAAGCGATACTCGCTGTTGATGTAAATAAATTCTGATTACTCAATCAATGACTGTTAAAACTTGTGTATATTGTTGTCCAGATACTTAAAGGTGCTAAAGAATAACCCCAGAAACAACAACAACAAAAAAATTGCTTAATTTTGACAGAAATGAATCTTTTAGTGCTGAGACCAACAGAAGCAGGAACATTTCAAATCCAATTTTATGGGAAATAGCAAAATCCCAGTAGAATTCAAAAGACTGCAGTGGTTGTTACCCGCGGTAACCTGAGGTGCTGCTTTCCCACGCAGATCGACCCCGCCCTCCTCCAGCAGACCTTACAGCAGGGCCTGCTCTCTCAACCCCTGAGCGTCGACACCAGCCTGGTCTCTCACTCTGCCAACCAGCTCATGTCGACCTCCGACCCCTCGGTGTCTGCCAACGTCGTCATCCACCCTCTGACCAGCCTGTCGATGCAGCCGCCCACCATCTCCTCCCCCCAGGTCTCTATGGCCGGACTGCCTGAGCAGGACGTCACAGGTAAAAACCAGTACAAAAAAAAAATAAAAAATCTAATCGTATGTCGTTTCTTTTTTGAGCTGAAGGACAACCTGTGCTTCGCGTAGGCCCCCAGGACCTGAACCACGTCATGAGCAACGCTGGGCTCGTGGCGGGAACCAACAGCGGCCAGGAGATCACTCTGACCATCAACAACTCCAGCCTCACCCAGGCTCTCGCTCAGGTCCAGGCTCAGGCCTCGGCAGCCGGTTCCAGCGCCGCGCCGGGAAACCCTCAGGAGATCACGCTCACCATATCAGGTATGAGCCGTCAGCCACGGGTTCACTAGAGTTCTCACGAGCTAGTTCTGCTGCAGACAAAAATAATAAGCAAGCCTGGACTAAAAAAAAAAATCAAGGGGCGTGCTGTGGTGGCGCAGTGGTTTAGCACGCCCCACGTTTGGAGGCCTCAGTCCTCGACGCGGACGTCGCGGGTTCGACTCCCGGTCCCGGCGACCTTTGCTGCATGTCTTCCCCCCTCTCCTTCCCCTTCCTGTCAGCCTACTGTTGTGGAAAATGCGAGCCACTAGCACCGCAAAAAAAACTCTTCGGAGAAAAAAATTATAAAAAAATAAATAAATAAAAAAATAAAATAAAAAAACCATCCCATACGGAGTGTTTTGTTTTTTTTCTTTGCTTTTATTTTCATTTCTTTTCTCAGCCAAAACACACTGGTGGGAAATGAGAGGATAAACCCCAGTCTTGTCTTTTGGATGGTATTTGCTTCCCAGAATTGAATAAAAAAGCAACAGATATGGAGTTTTGAGCTGTTTTTTTCCCCTCCTTCTCTAGTCATCTTTGATGTTCTTCACTGGCTTTCTCTTACCTGGAGGTATATATCTTCTATCAATGAAGAGAAAACATCTCTCTCCTGTCTCTGTTCCCTCTTTGTGAAGATAGAATCTCCTTGAATGAGATGAATCATATCCTGTGGGCGCTATTGAGCGTCTCTTATTCAGCCTTCTGATTTATTTTTGCGCGACTCTAATCTTTCAAACTAAGATGTTTCATCATCCGTTTTGCCGTGCGTTTTCTTTAAGGCATAAAGAAAACTGTTTTCTAACCAGAAAACAGTTTAGAGAAAATTCTGTTTTCTGATTAGTCTGAACTATTGCTAAGAATAATCAATAAATACAAAACATCTTCCAGTTTCTTTTTTTGCATAACGCATGTTTTTCCTAAAAGCAAAGAAACAAAAAGAAAAGCAGGTTATGCTGTATTGTGGTTAGATCTGATTCGCGTGAATATGCAGTTAATAGATTGATTTTCATCCAGTTTTCTGCAAGAGTTAATTTAAAGGAAGTTTTCACTGAGGCTCTTTTAAGGTTTATATACTTTAGGGGACGGTGATATGGAGTTAAAATTTTAGGGTATTATTGTGATAATGGTCATGTTAGGTCATGTTAAAATAAATTATTACCAATTTTTTAGGTTACCTGTTTGACAGCATTCATAGTGCCACAAACACAAATATTGTTTTTGAAAATCATTTGAAATAGGCTTGAAATGAACTGATATTTAAAGATACTTTTTTGGAACAAACAATAGAGAAAATAGCAAAAACAGCATTTCCGATCATACAGCAAGTTTTGTTTTTTATTTACCGTAATCATGAAACTTATCATGACAGCAATGAATCAAAAATAGTGCTTGATAAATGATAAACGATGCATTAAATGTCCATCCCTAACACACAGCAATTTTAAATTGACATTTGCTAGTGTTTTGCAAAGGAATGCTGTATTTATAGTGAGGAAATGCCATATTTTTGTGAAGTGACGCAAAAACATAAAAAATTCACCACATGTCCCTTCGGGGGCCCAGTAGTATGAGACCGCAGTGCAAGAAACAAAATGTTGCCTCACCGTCTGAAACAAATATATTTACATTAAATGGTTTTAAATGACCTGCAGAACAAACACCTAAAGCTGTCTTTATTCAGAATTATATAACAATAATTTGTAATTGCGGTATTTTCCCAAATATCTTGGCAGGTCAAGATCTGCTCGCCCAGCATGGCAGTTCCAACGGCGCAGAGATAAACGGCAGCATCAGGCTGGCCTCGCCACTCAGCAGCCAACCCACCAGCGCAACCATGACCATCACCAACGACCACCTTCTACCTCAGGGCCCAGCCAACACTGGGATGGCAGGTAACCTCTTTTTAATAATAATAGTAATAATAAAGACTTTAGAGTACGTTTCAAACTTTGTGCGAGGATATTCTTTGAGCAGCGCCACCTTATGAGAGATTCAATTCCCTCCAGGTATGTTTTGAACAATCAGCATATACAATTCAGATGAAAATTTGAGTTACAGCAACACTTAATTTCTCTCTGGGGTCGATAAAGTAACATTGGAATGTGTGTAACTGTTCTATATTTACATGTATAAATTAGATTTTTTTTTTTCTGTAAAGGGCCTCAACACAACCTTTTTGTTTAATTAAGTTTGAAAAGAAAATATAAAGTGGTGACATTTGAAGTTCTACAGAGCCGAGTGTGAAGGGAGGAAATAAAGATTTTGCGACCTTCGCTGTAGGGGAAATTGATTGAGATTGCCACTTACATTCGCCTGATTTGCTTGTCACCCAAAGACGTAATCAAATTTCTATGTTAATATCTCTCTTTATCAATTACCTTCCTCTCTCAGCTCAAGTGGGGGAAAAAAAAAAAACTTCCCCGAGATACTCTTAGGTCTTTTGTTGATTAGACGGAAGCCATGTTATCGCTCTGTATGCAAATATGGTTCTGCCAGCTCTGTGACCGGGGAACGGTTCTGTGCCAGGTTTATTTATTCAGTTCAAATCACAGTGGAAAAATGACAGGGGCTCCTCTGTGACCAGAGCAATTTAGCATCTTTTGGTTAGAGGCAAAAGCAGGAGAAGAGCCTGAATCATTGTCAGGCTGGGGACATAATAGCAAAATGGGCAGATATTTTCTGTCATTACAAAAAAAAACCTCAACAAAAATAAAAAAACACCCTGTTACCCCAACATGTCCAACGCTCAGCCCACATTGTTGCTAACATTTTGGAAATTTTACAGTTTAACATGGAGGATTTTGTTTGAAACAATGAAATGATCTCTCTCTTTTTTTAGAACTCTTCTGGTTGCATAAGCTGTCATCTATAATAGCCAAGTCAAGCAAAAGGAAGATAGGATGTTGTAAATGCAGAGCCTTACGAAACCATTCGCCCCCTTTGAATTGCACTTTGAATTGCCTTGTCGCTGAAAATGTCCTATATAAATGAAATAACCTAACCTTACCTTTGACGGTTCTCACATTGCAACCACACACTTTCACTGTATCCTATTTGAATTTATGTGACAGAACAACATGAATTAGTACAAACCTGAAAAGTAGAAGGAAAAGGTTATTTATTTTGCTAATTCAAGTCTAAAAAATTCAGCGTAGCCCCTTTACTTTTGCTAGCTAGAAAGGGTAAGAGTGGACGATATGGCTAGCTAGGAACATAAAATGCTAGCTAGCTAGCGTTCGACGTCCATCAGGGTGCGTCCAAGTGTCTCGCCTCTCGGCTGGACGACTTTTGTCTTTGACACTGGTGCACTTCTGTTGCCATTCCATACGAAGCTGCTTTCATTCAACACCAGAAAGCTTGACGCTATGTGGATTAAGACAGTAGAGAGCCACACTGAGTGTGCTGCCAAGAGCTACAAACAGACCCCAGAAATGTCATATAGTTTAGATCCCACACCGTAGAAAGATTTTAAAAAAATATTAAAAAATCCTTACAGCTGCATTCAGTCTGACGGAGCTTAAGGTGTTTTACAAGAACTGTCAAAAAAATTTACAAAATTGGTCATCATGCCCAAAACCACTTAGCAGCTGTTATTACAGTGCAACATTTGTCATCTGAACTCTGTTTTTACATGCGATGGTAATTGAGTCGCTCATTTTCCCCTCTGTGCCATGTCTTCCAGTAACCAGTTTGGCTCCCAGCACCACTTTGTCCCACACTGCTGCGTCCAAGAGCTTGGTGATGTCACCAGGGGGTGTGGCCAGTGACGGCAGCGTCACCCTGACCCTCACAGACGCTCAGGGCATGCTGGACGGTGTCACTCTAAACCTCAGTGCACAGGTAAAAAGAACATGAACCGTACTTGTGTGTATTTGTAGAGATGTGCTCTTCCAGGGTTTCTGGTTTTTGATTCAATCCAAATATCTGAATTTAAACATCTGCAGATGTCGGTATTTTCTGATCTAAAAGGATTTTTCTTGAAAGTTTAGTGTTGGTTTTGTTCTCGGGTTTGACGTAATCAGAGTAATACAAACACTTTGTTATTCTGCTGTAATTTGTGCCCAAATCTTCTCTTGCATCTCCATTTACAAACTGATAACATGATTTGCATCAGAATGATTATTTGATGCATACATTTACATTCTTGCTTGCATTAGAGCTGCTGAATCTGAACTTGAGCTTATGAATATAACGCCGGTTCTCTGATTAGCCTGAGCGAGTGTCTCACTATGCATGATCTTCTCAGAGGCTTAGCTGTGATTAACTCAGAAAGGGCATGGATTTCTTCAACTCCCTTAGCTGAGGGCAGAACAAGCAGCGAGGTTGTTTTGAAGGATCTAATCTAAGGTCAGCTTCCTTCACAAGTTCAAAAGGAGAAGAAGACAGAACTTCTCAAACAGTAGCAAGGTCCCACACAGAGCTTTTCTGTTTCCTGAATTTGATTTTGAATCAGTGTCGGGTGCTTCCTCCAGAAGAATCTCAAACGCCAAAACTGTTTTCCTCCGGGATGAATCATGACCGGTAGTGAAACCGAAGACAAAGAAACAGGAAGCAAGGCAGTGAATATGGGCCACAGAGGCGTTCAAGGCTTTTACCGTCTAGCTAGTAGCTCCTTCTTCCACGTTGTGTAACACCCCTGTTGCTACCTTGAACGGATGGAAACGGGTGTTGGTTCTCACCAAAACACTGATATTCAGCAAGACGAGAACCAAACCTGTTCTGAAATGAACGTTCTTTCTGGGTTACCCTGTCACTTCCATGCATACTGTTGGAAGATGGTGTGAGAGTCTGCACACCAGCTTTCAAACTCCTTCCACTTTTTGTCCATACAGGAAAGCATGTTGCTGTGATTTTTTCTGATAAAGATGGCATGTGCCTTAAGCCCTTAACAATCCAGCAGAGAACTTTTCAGTCTCCCTTGCCTTTGGTAGCTTCTTCCTGTCAAACTGAGACTTTATAACCTCCAGCCGGTGAAGGAATGCTCAACCTTGTTGGCCAGAGAATGTCGGGGTCATTGGATTGGGATGTCCTTGGCCTTTTAGGGACTTTTATTAGTTATTAGCGCTGTTCGTGGAGCTGCCATTGCTAATCGTCAGGCTGGCTCATTGGCCGAAGTATGATACCTGATCCAGAAATTACATCACTATCAGGTCCGATTGTGATTTTGGATTGAATTTATCCTGTATCTAACTGTTAGTGATTTTAAAATCTGAGCAAGATTCAACTATTTCTATGAAAACATGTTTTGTTTTTGTTTGTTTTGTTTTTAATCAGATGCTTTACAAGACTATTTTTTCCACATTTAGGGTCAGACGTTTCCTGCGGTACTAAATGAGGCTGGCATACCGGGACAATCGGCCAATTCAAGCCAGCAGGTCTTACTGGTCAGCCACCATTCCCAATCCACGAATGGGGCATCTGACAATGGATATTTTGTAAGTATTGTTGTCCTGCGCACAATATGAGGAAATACCTAAATGCATTCAGTTTCATTGAATTGGATAACACTTGATTAAATTTAAGAAATTTAGCTCCAAATTATAGAAAATCACAACATCAGTGTCATCAACATCAACAAAACCTTCAATGACGATTAGATGAGAGTGGATCATTTTGGAGAATTTCCCAATGAAGTTATGAAATGTAAACTCTAATACACTCTGTTATAAATCCAGAATCCTGCTGACGGGGGAAAAGGTGGGAAAGACTCCCAGTTGGACATGGAAAGCAGGAACCAGTGTTACTACTGCAACCAGCTGTGCGAGAACACCAACGCGCTGCGGCGGCACTGCAAACAGGCTCACGGCAAGGACCGCTGCCACGTCTGCGGTGTCTGCAAAAAGGCTTTCAAGCGAGCTACACACCTCAAGGTCAGAACTACGACGCACAATCGGCAGCTTACAGTCAAGCGTGTCTTTCATTTAACGGCGACAATAGCGCAAAGACGCGGAAGAAGTGTGAATTGTTCCGACTCTGAAGATGTCTCTCCTGATGACAAAGCTTTGAGCACAAGGGGCATTTTATTTCCACCAACCCTTCCTCTGTGGTGAAAGCGCTGAAGGACATGTGAGGGTGGAAGGAGGAGGACGCAGCTTAAAGTTCAATCCCTTTCCCTCCCACATGTTACTTCTGTTACGCAAAGGCCAGAGAGCAACAGCGCTTTTTTTTTTTTTTTTTGCCTTTTGTAAATGTGCCCCAACAATTGGAGCTGCACTGATTTCTCACTATGACTAATGGAGCTGGGATTAGGTGAATGTCACAGTCAGTGACTAAGCCCTTTTCCTCTGCTGGTTCCTTGGTTCCTCATTAGCCTCCATCTAAAACTTGGATGTATACTTTAGATGGTGGGAAGGATAAGACGACGCTGCTGTTATTTGTCATGTTGCAATGCTGTGGGAAACGAATTGCTGTTTGATTTAGAGAAAATTGAAAACATAACTGATGTTTATTTTATTTATTTTTTTTACCTTGGTCATTTTCTGCGCGGCAAGCGGCGGAAGATGGATTTTGGGAATATCAGCGTCCTGAAAAATGAGTAGCGCGTATTAAACCATTTCTCTGTGATAGATCATATCAGGCACTCAAATATCCCAAAGGCATGGGTTCCAAGATATTGAATTTCTTTGGATGTAACATAAGGTTTTTGGAAATGGCTTCATTTTTCGGAGATCTTTTCTGCTAGATTGATGACGTTTCTGTCCCAGTGTGACAATTGTTTACCGTCCTTATATAGTAGAAGTAACAGCTAGCTCAATTTCACATTATGTTAGCTCAGCTTCATGATATTTTGCTGCAGGCAGTCGTTCCATCCTTCCCAATTTTAAATTCTGGATGTGGTCTCTGATAAATCTTTCTCCCTCTTTGGGGCGAGGAATGAATAAAGTTCAGTCCCAAAAAACAAATTTTCTTCATTTTGTTCCAAGCACTGCTTTTTATCTCTATTTGTAGCTTAAAGACATAAGCCAGTCACAATAAGCATTTACAATTTCAATGTGCAATTTCTATTCTGATGATTAATAGTTTTTGAAGGGCAGTTTTGCTTAGCGATACATCAGAATCCATTTTATTTATGGTTTGGATTCTAAGTGGTTTTTGTTTACGTTTTATTTTACATTTTATTTATTTTTGTAAATTTAACATATCTCCCAGTTCCAGTGTTAAGTGTTCTTCACAAAATTAGAGTTCATTCATTATAATGTTTGAGAGACTTGCATAATAATGCTTCTATCAGTATACTACTTGAAAATGACCTCAAAAACAATTAAAATCAATATTTACTGGGACAGTTTATCGTTCAATAAGATTTGCTATCCTGACGCGCCGAAAGAGACGCTTTAATTTTGACAGTTAAAACACAGTTTTGCAGGTACATATATGATGTATTCATACTTTGGTCTGCAGGAGCATGAGCGAGTGCACCAGCCGGGCCCTTCACCCAGCTCCCAGAAGCCCAGAGTCTTCAACTGTACGTCTTGTGCGAAGGCGTTCGCGAAGCGCAGCCAGCTGGAGAGACACAACCGAACACACACAGGTGGGAGGAAGTTGAAGTTTATTTTTCATTATGTAGGTCTATAAAATTCACTGTAATGCCAAATATATTTAAGCAAGGTCCCTTGCTGTTTCAAGGGGCCAGTGTACGAATTAAGTAAGGAGTGTGAAATATCTGTACTGGCCTTCAGAGTTCAGCCTGATAGAACACCTTATAAGGGTAGAGTTTGCGCCTCGAGCTTTGTGGTCCAACATCAGAGTCTGACCTTAAAAATGCACATCTAGAAAAATGCTCATAAAGTTCCTGTAGCTTTCCAGAAAGGTTCAGGCTTTTATGAGTATAACATCACATTCACCTACATGGATTAAGAATATGTATGATAAAAAGACATTCATTGTTGGGGTGGGGAGAAAGTCGTAAGAAATCCAGTGCAGAAAACTATTCAGGCTTAAAACATTGAAGTTTATAAAATTGAGTTTTTCTGCAAGACAGAATGGCCATTAAATTTTGGTTCAACTTTACAAAATGGGGGAAAAATTACTTATTTGAAATAATTCCAATCATTTGTTTAGTGTGAAAGATGTAACCAAGGAAACGATCTGGCTATGGTTTCATCTTAAGTCGCTCTGCGTCCAGTGTATTTATTGTGCCTCTAAAAAAATATTTCAAACTTTCAATGCTGCCTTGTTGTTTAGGCAGCAAGTTAATTAGCGTGTGATTTATTTTAAATTAACGATTAACTGTCTGTAATAACAATTTGCTGCAGCAGTAGCTTTGAAGTGACATTACTGTCCCGCTTATCAAAAGCTAAATGATTTATTAGCTAAATAGCCTATTTACTGAGCATTTCTTCCTTTTCAATGGAGCTTATTGTATTCGAGGTAAGGACACAGTAAATGCTTTAATGAATCTAGAATTTAATGATAGGGGTTTTAAAGTGATTTGTGATTAAGCTCTAATTCCCGTGCTTTTTATACCAAAAATCTTAATTACATTTTGGTCTCTAACAAAATCCCAGGTTCTTCTGGAGACAGTGATGCAGTTGAGTGCTTTGTGGCCAGGACAGATTGATCTCTGTCTCGTTCCCCGACGACACCACACAGTAAAAACTTCATTTGTACCTTCATCTCTTCTGATGGAGTCTGCTGCTGCAGAGCACCTCAGTCTGCCCGTATTCTCACCAGGCAGATTCTGCGGCGCTGTTAATGTTCAGTTTTGATCATGCTCAAGATAAATCATTTCTAGCCACAGTCTGATGTAAGAGACCGAGAGGTAAATATGTAATTACAAATCTGAAGAAGACCTTCACTTTGTTTCTTGAGGGTGCTTGAAAAGTCTGAGGTGATCCTGGCTAGTCATCTCATTTATGCTGTAGTTAATTTGTATAAAAAAAATTACAGTGAGCCATTTTGACACATGTAGTAGAGCACAAAACTGCTTTAATTTGTGGGTGGATGATGACTGGTAGTTCAGACACTTATTAGCAGTGAAGTAAATTTATTAATAATAATGTTCCCAACATTTTTTCCTTTCGTACATGATTGAAAACTTGCCAGCTGCCTTTTAAAATAATAACACCGGTGGATTATTCAGCTCATTGGAAATAAAGACAGTTTGTGTCGTTACTTTCTAAGACAGAGCAGCTAAATGGTTGAATTAGGAGCTGCTGGGTATGTTGGAAAAGAGCAGTGGTGGTCACCGCTAACTAAGAACTTTGCCGCGCTGACACTAAAGCACTACACCAACAAGGTATTTGGTGCAAGCTAATATTAAAGAGGTAACTTGAATTCAAATTATATCCGAACTTGAGCACCAAATTAATTTTGACGTAGTTCTAGAATGCCCTTAGATATTGTATTTGTATTTACATCTTGTTCTCTACAGTCCATGTTTTATTTGGGTACTGTAATTTCTGGTTTGAAATAAGGTAAAAAAAATAAAATAAATAAAATAAAAACAACCAAGTAAATTAGCACTTTAGAAATTATCCTAAAAAATAATTTAAGAGAAGCTAAGTTTGCTAAATGTTTTAAAAGTCAGCAAAAGTGCTAAATGAATTAGCTGCTAGCAGGTTAGCAGAGCTAATGTTTTGAGGGGCGCTAGATTAGCCATAAGCGTTAAAAGCTATTTTGTGTAGCTATTAACTTGCTAACTTCAAAAACATTTAGTGCACTTAGTTTCTCCTCAATTAATTTTTCTGAATAAACTCTTAACTACTGGAAGAATTTTGAACCGCCGATAAACAAAACGTCAACACAGACAAACTTTATTCAGCTGAAAGTTCACAAAACAACCAAGTAAATTAGCACTTTAGAATTTATTCTGTGAAATGTATTTAGGAGACACTAAGTTCACTAAATGTTTTCAAAGTTAGCAAAAGCTCTAAACAAATGAGCTATTAGCAGATTAGCAGAGCTAATGTTTTGAGGGGAAGCTAGATTAGCCATAATGCACTCACCACTGAAAAAGTGAAATAAAAGTCAGTAATTATTACTGACTTTAACATTGACACATAAGTTGTGACTGTGTGTAAATAATCTTGCCTTTCCATTTCAGGTTGTTAAACTAAAACCCCTTTTTCTTATTCCTAGTTACAAAAAGTGATGCCAGACCAAAACATAATATTTTCATCAAAATACATAGAAGGAATTGGCTGGTGATGGAAAGAAAAGGTTGAAACATTGCACATCAACACTATTTTGATGTTTAAGGAGTCTTAAATGTGGAGCGGCGTGGCAATCTTTACAAGATAGACATTTGTGGGGAAGGAACTGCTGTCTCATTAAGGCTTAATGCTGATGGCAAACTTCTCAGTGACTTATTGTTGACTTAATTTAATCACTGAGATGGAGATCAGATTTACAAGGAAAGCACTTCTCAACAGCCTGCCAGTTTTCAAAGTTTAGGAACAAGTTTTGCAATTAGAACATTATGAGAACTTGCTGACTGACATCTCAAACCGTACAGTGAAATTGTTTCTGTCTTGCACTGTCACTTATTCAATATTTTCACAGCCAGCGATTTAAACACAGCGGCTTAATTGGACCGACTTGCAAATCAGCAAGCTGCCGCTCCCCGTTAAAAAGCAAGTTTGATCATCTCTTACAACGACGATGCGTATTTATCTGGTGTCTGTTCATCCGTTCCAGGCGAGCGGCCCTTTAAGTGCAGCCAGTGCGACAAGGCCTTCAACCAGAAGAGCGCTCTGCAGGTCCACATGGTCAAACATACGGGAAAGAAGCCCTTTAAGTGCGAGGTGTGCAGCATCAGCTTCACGCAGAAGAGCAACATGAAACACCACATGAAGAGATCCCACGGATACGGTGAGCAGCTGAATGAGCAACGCTGACAGAAAACGAAAACATTGTCCCTTTGTTTTCTTTTTGTTTACTCAGGTTCAGCGTTTTTCAGGGCGCTTTTTCATCTGCCGCAAAGCTTGTATTCGTTTGTTTGTCCTGTGGCCACAGTTCTCTAATGTCCATCCCTGTTTACACTGAAAACCAGACGGGTCCTTTGAGTCCTTTTAGATGACAGAGTGGAAAAAAAAGCGCACTCTGCGAACCACCGCCTCCTCATAGAAGCGATTTCAATGGCGCTATCTCGAGGCTTCTATAAATCACAGAGCCGGGATGTTCTGCTGACAGACAGGTTCACCCACTGCTCATGTTAATCCTCCTCCTCTGCCAAGACATGATATATATATATTTTTTACCTTCTCATGACAGTGTAACAATTAAGATTAAGGCTGCGGGTGACCTTTTGTTAACCCGCATTCGGCCTTGGCGTCTGACAGGCTCTTATTGATGATGACGTAGAGCAGCGCGGGGATATACGTTCTATTTTTAAAGTAGCTTGGCAAAGTGCTTCGCTCAGGGGCGCCCGGCGGAGTGCGGTGCGGACAATTCAAAATGTCAAGTTAGAGCTGCAGTTCTTTAAAGTGACACCGATAATAAGGGGCCAGAGTCCTCAAGGATTAGAAGATGCTGTTTTCAATTTTCCCTTGTTTTTTCCACGGGCATGGATGTCACTCACACAGAGGACTTGCAGGGGGGTAAATAACGTTGCCTCGAGGAAAGCACTTGTGCCACTAACTCATTAAACCTTTAATGCATGAATTATTGTCTTCCTCCGTGTTTTTAATCTTTTTTTTTTCGCATGGATTGAAGGTAGGAGCATTTTACAGGGTCATGCAGGACGGTACGCATTTACCACTTGAAGTGTTGGTGATAAACAATTTAGTGATATCAAAGTTGGGTAAAAACCAAATAGAAATGTATAATGACCACATGTTTGAGCATTTTCTAAAAAATGTTCACCACAAAGGAAAGGAGATTGTTCACAACAAAACAAAATATTGTTTCTTCGAGATTCTTCGCCAGATTAATTTAAAAATTATTCTAGATATGATACAAATGTATACATAAAAAAAAGATAACTGCAATAATACAAAGCACAGCATCTAACGAGCAGTTTAGCATTTAGCTACAGTCCTGTTAGCCTAAATGCAACAGTTGAGAAAGTTAATGGAAGAGATGTTCCTGCTCCTGCAACAACACTGAAACAGATCCTGGACAGAAAATAGAGGCAAAAGCCACAACGCAACAACATGAAGCCACAACACAACTACAAAACCCCCCACAATTTAGGGCTTAACAGAAGCAGCTTGTTGATTTGTTTTCATCTCGTTCTTTGATTTTGTCATTTTGTTGAAAGAGTCGCAGGCGGAGGAGCTCTGTCACTGCTGATGTTTCGTGCCACACCACCTTGAATTGCATGGATCTTTTTCTTTGGCTCTATTTGATTCCTGTTCGGATTTAAGGCGCCGTATGTCTGTTGAAGCAACACAGCCCCCTAATGCACCTTACTCTTCTCTCAGTTTCCCAGAGGGAGTGGTGGCTTTCTTCTTTCAAAGGCCTTTTCTTTTTTCTTTTTTTGCTGTGAAGCGAAGCCGATGTGACTTCACTTGGAACTTTAATTTTGTTTCTTCTCTGCAGAGCGTGGCGTGTGGGTCACACATTGCGACACGTCATATTGCACACGGGAGACTCTGCCACTGTCTCAGCCCGTCCCCGTCTCTGTTGATTTCTCCTGATGTTACTTCCACTGAGCATTTTCCCTCGTTTGTCGAAACTTTTTTCCTTCGACTACCTTTAGTGTTAGCTTTGTTTTCCTTGGACAACTTTCCGGGTCGCCTGAACACTTAATGAAACTAGAAAAATTGGCATTTCCTGTGAAAATGCAGTGCAAATGCCATAAGCTGAACTTCTTTTTTCTTTTCAGTGAAAATTGCTGAAGCATTTTGAAGCATATAGTTGCCTTTTCTGTTTGGCGGGTCTCAATTCCCCAATAAAGTCCATCAACGACAAACATGACAAGTTACAAATGAAAGTTATTTTGAACTTTGACTTCCGTCAAACTACATTTTTTCCCCAATAAGTTGATGGATTTGTAGGCTAAAGTAAAATCTTAGGATTTAAACCAGTTTAAAAAAAAAAGCTAAAGCACGTTTGTTTGTTTTTAAGAAAACTACTTATTGCTTCTAGCCAAATTTTTGGTCTCAAATTACAAACAGAAAGTCTTTCGTCCAGCAATTTATTTGTTTAGCTTCCAATTAAAACAAACTAGCTACAGCGAGTTCAAATCTGAAAGTGCAAAAAAAAGTACGATTGTTTAAATAAATCTCCCGACTTCACAAATAAAAGCCTGACCTTCAAATGACGCTCCATCAAAATCGTTTCAAAACGTCGCGATTTCTCGCCGTGGAAAACGCAGTCAGGCTTCTCCAGCTGAGGCGAGTTTTAACTAGACTTTCTGGATGCATTTAGAGTGAAGTCTCTGCTGAATAACTTTCTTGTAAAAAAATAAAAAAATAAATAAAAACCTAAGTTTGCTGTGGTTGTTTTCTGAGCCTTGGCGCATCCTGCACCCCACTGCTTTCAGTAATGGCTCTCCAGGAGTCGCTGAACTTACCATGCTGGGTTCTCTGAGGCTGTTCTCTGCAGAAGCTGGATTATCTTGTGTTTCGGTTAGAAAACTGAAGGATTCTTACTAAAAGGCAATCAGTGTGACTGTTTTATTTCATACAGAATCAGCTTTATGCACAGTAAAAATACCGGTGTTAATTTAACTCCAACAAAGTGACTGTGTGTGTTCACACTGACTGGTGTTAAAATAACATTTGTGAAAGTGTTAAAAGATTGACAGCCTTTTTCTTTTTAAATTAACACCAGACATTGTTAAATATTCAACAATACCAGAGTGTCTACATAACATTACAGTGTTTTTGGTGTTAAATATGGCGTTAAAAGTAACACCCACGCCTAAGGAGAATATAAAGGGATCAATCAACCTGACAGTCTTGTTTCTGGACTGTGGGAGGAAGCCGGAGTACCTGGAAAGAACAGGCACAGGGAGAACATGCAAATGCCACACCCAGGCCGGGAATTGAACCTGGGACCTTCTTGCGGCAAGGCAACAGTGCTACCAACTGGGCCGCTGTGCCTATTTGCCTATTTAAGACATTTGGTATTTATGTTGAATTAAGAATGTGAATCTTTTGTGGGTAATTTCACACAAAATACACAGCTTTCTCGAGGTAACGAACAACTAATTAATTAAAAAAAGAAAATCCCACATCCTCTTAGAGGCTTAACATTAGCAGCTTGCATTGGTGGCTTTTCAAAAACACACAAAGTGGAACGCACTCTGAAGCGTCGGACGTGTTGGATGCGCTCGACGTGTCTGACACTCCAAACGGCTAAACTCACGCCGCGCTAGACGCTCGAAAGGCGCCTCGACGGGCCGTCAATGCGCCTTCACATAGACGTTGAATGTAAACCTGACGCTCAAAACGTGTTTGGTGTGAACGCACCATAAGACAAAGACGTGGCTTAAGCAACACCAACCGCTTAACAGCACAAATATGGCAGAAGTTAGATATGACTTTTGTCATTGGCATTGTTATTTTAAATCTTTGCAGGGTGAAAACACCCACACTACACCGAAGACTTTATCACTGGCATTTTTACTGTGTAGAATCAAGATTATGTGCACAAAAACTTAATTTGACTATGGTTCCATGCGTCTACAGAACTGCATAGAACACGCGTATAAACTACAGTAAAGCAAATGTACAATATTTGATTCAGCTCTGCTGGGCGCACACACACACACACACACACACACACACACACACACACACACACACACACACACACACACACACACACACACACACGTTTCAAGGCTGTTCAGCAGGAACAGGAAAGTGCATGAGCACATCATGTACACTGACCGAAATTATAGAGGCATAAGTGTCTGTCGACTGCAAAAGGAATTAACGTGTAAGTGTTTCCAATTCCCAAAGCTCTCTGTATCTCACTGCACGTTGAAAGAGATGATTTTATTTGCGCTCAGGTTAAAATAACCGAGCGTGAGAGCCGATTGTAAATAGGGTGTCCAAACTGAAGGAGCCGTTTGAACGGTTTCAGCGACGAAAATCAACAAAAAGGTTGTTGTGCTTGGACAAAGCACAACAATGGATAGTTTTCAATCCATGCTGTAGTTTCAATGTAATTTAGTTTCCTAAACCAGGAAAAGAAAATCGACCAAAACAAATGGATTTTTAATTGGACATTCATTGACGTGGTTGAACAAAGCAGCCAAGAAAACCTGGGAAAGGCTTTGAAAAACCAGAAAATGCCCTTCTGTGCCACAGGACTCTTTTGTAATCATGTATCTGTTTGGAGTTATCGCTTTTCCTCGCACTCGTGTTTTTCTGTTTGTTTCTGTTATTCTCTCTCTCTCTCTCATGCTCCAGAAACATTGCCAAGTTGTGAGTTTTGGAGAGTTTCAGTTGCACCACAAACAGACGACAAAAGCGACTCCAGCTGTGAGACTCAATTCAGAGTGTTGCCCCCGCATAATCACAGACCCCGAGCCAAACTGTCATTTTATCCTAAATTGATATTAAGTCGAACTCTTCCCGCCGTATTTACAACTTACAAATGAGACCGTTGAGCATCCATCATCTGGTTGGAATGGTGTGCTCTGCGCACGTTGTGTTTTCATAGGGAGAATAAGCTTAAAAAAAAGAAAGAATGTGAAATATTAAAACAAATGTTTCAGCAAGGAGAGGAAGATTGCTTTTTGACAGATGGTCTCATTTGCATGACAGCCTCGAGCAAATCGCTTTCAGACTGAGAGCTGCCAGTGCTCCTCTGCCGATGAGTGTTAACCGGACTCTCTTCCGCTTTACTGAGCTCTTTTGTTGTTGTTGTTTTCCCCAGGGAACTATTTTACTGGAACTGTCATGCAAATGTACTCTGATTTTTTTAATTATTATTTTTTCTTCCAGGGACTACAGGTCAATTACAAGACGTGTCCCTTGGCCAGGACGAGCCGGGACCTCAGGTGGAGGTATCGCCCGAGCTGGACCTGGAAGTGGTTCCGGAACCCACCGGAGACTGGCACAACGTGTTCCCCTGACTGCGCTCACAGAGTTTCGCAGCAAAAAGTTTGCCAAACGTCTGGCTGGGGAGAGAGGGAAAAAAAAAAAAAAGATTTCTGACTTTTTAAATAAGTTCCATTTAGAAGGGAGGATTCTGGCAATTAGCGGTGAAGTGAAGGGAGCGCGCGCCTCTCCCGCTTCGCAGGAAGAGTTTAGTGACTTTTATCTGTTTGGCTGAGTTTCCTCCGAAGAGGTGTGGCTCAATCAGCCAGAGCTTCCCAGAGAGAGATCGGCGCTCAGCAGACGGACGCCCGACCAGCCCCACAGAGAAACGGAGGCCGCTCTCTTTAACACCGGTGTGACAGAGAGACGGGGAGGCAAACCACATTCGCCGTCACGGCCGACCGGTTACCACTGGTTTGAAATATTTGTCACTTTTGCTGACATGTTTATACTGTAAATACCACGGCTGGAAGTGATGTCATTTTCAGTTCGTTCGAAGAAGGAGGTCGACCTCTCGGCGACGTCATGATTGAGTTTGCTGCCGTGTCGTTTGAACCGACATAGGCAGCTTATTTACTGTAGTTACAGCAGCATTGTAAATACTGTAGCTAGAAGGCGTATATTTTCTAAAAAACACTGGGAAAAAGCGGATTGTTTGCATAAAAGTAATTTTAGCATATTGTTATCAAGTAAAGACAAGATGGTACTCCTTTGTTTTTGTTTTTTTGTAGTTTTATTTTCTATTGGTGACTTTAAAAAAACAACAACAAAAAAACAAATTAAAGGACATTTTCTATAAATGCAACTTGTTCTTTTTGCAGTAAAGGAAAGAAAAACGTGGCAAAATGTCAAACAAGAACACAAGCCAGCTCCATAATGATTGTACTGAGTCATTACAAACCGAAGTGAAGCCCAGCCATTAATTAAATCCAGCTCTGTATAAATGCAGCTGTTCTGTAAAGGTCCCAGAGCTGTGGCAAAGAATATGAGAGAACAAGCAGCAACACGAAGACTGAGCTGCTTAAAGCAGGGTTGGGTCATAAAACAAGAAACTCTGTACCGAGACACGGCCGGCCACCTCAACCTGCGGGCCGGGTTAGTGAAGCATGGATCAAAGAAGAAGCCAACTATGGAGCAGCAGCTGTGGAAATTCACACATCAGGTTGGAAAAACTATTGGTTGGCCTTTTTTTTTTTATAGGGTCAGATTTGTGATCCTTTTGGGTGAGTGGCACGAAGAAAAGGTTGCTGAAAAAAATCCTTAAGAAATTGTTTTGTAGTTCTACACAAGCCATTTTAGGAACACAGTAAAGAAGAAGGTAATCTGGACAGAGAGGCCAAACGTAACATTTTGACCTACATTCGAAACCAGCGCTACTTATTGCCCTGAACGCACCGCCCCTTCCCCCACCACATGGTGGTGCCAGAGTTGATTGAAAGATGGATGGAGCCCAACACAGGGTGATCCTGGAGGAAACCTTTGAAAACCTTCCAGAGTTTGTCTCCCACTTTATAGTTTTGCTGATGTGTGTTGGCCTGTCACATAAAAATGCCATTACATGTGCATTTCAGTTTGTTCAGAGGCTATAAATACCTTCCCCAAAGCACTTAAGTTACAAACACACGAACACAGTGGAAAACAAAAAGCTAAAGAACTCTTTCTAGTCATGTAACAGATTTTCTGCGTAGCATCCGTTCACTGTCGCTGTGTTTTGTCGGCATGGCTCTCAAAAGTGTGTGTGAATGAATAACCTATTGTAAGCCAGCATGTTCCCTCCCACTGTTCTAGCTAGCTTGGTTAGCTAGAACCAAGCTAGCTTAGTTAAGCTAGCTAGAACCACTGCTGAGGTTCTGACTGAGTAAAGTTGCTCTGTCTCCAGGTCATCTGCTTTTTCTCAGTGTTTCGGTCACTAAGCTCGTAGCTTAGTGGTTCAGCTGGTGTGAGTAATTTGGAGTTTTGTTTTTGTGGGATGTGACAGTTGTTGCTGCCTCACAATAACATGATCATTCATCCACCAACACCTGATGATTACATAAAGCAGCAGAGCAAAGTCGGTGAGATAATTATGCCGTTGCATCCTCAAATAAAGACCAAGACCAGGAAATAATAATAATAATAACAATAATAATCTTTATTGTCATTATAGAAACCATGCAATACGTTGCATGGATTATAGCGAAATTGGGTGATAAATAGTACCAGAGGGTATTTAATGCCCTTATGGTCACCAATTCTACACTAAAATAGAAATTATTTAAAACATAATTTTGAAATTTCTGAAACATATTTACTTTCTGAAAACAAAAAGATTGTCAATGTTTTCTGGGGGCGCTTATAGAACCACCTTATATTGACAAAAGCAAGTACATTTCAACCTGCTATTGGTCAAACCTGAACTGAGACTTTCAAATGCTTTGTGACAATAAAACACAAAATTCATCAATTATTTCTAATAATTTTGTAAACAAACAAACAAACAAACAAACAAAAACGTAAAGTGAGCAGACTTTGTACTTAATTTCTGATTACAGGGAGCAAGGAGAACTTTTAGAGGCGAAATGTTGGAAAGTTTGCTCTCGCACTTTCAAAAGTAAGGAAGCGATCTCTGCCCCTTCATCCATCGATCCGTCTGCTGTGCCTCCACATCAATCCCTGCTGGAAAATGAGGCTGCAGAGAAAGAGACAAGGGAAAGAAATGTTTTCTCATAACAAGCTCCAAAGTACCAAGTCACCCTTCAAAACTGTAAGAACATCTTACCTTTCAGCAAGGAATTACAGTTGAACCCTGTATCATCCTGACAGATGTAGGTCTTCAAGTTATGGAATAGACATAACATTATGAAGAGAGTCCCAACTTGTGTCAGAGAAACTATGAACGAAGCTTATTATATGTCGCTCCAATACGATTAGGTCTAAATATTCAATTGAATTCTGAATATATGTAAATCTTGTTTTTATACCTGAGCACTGGTTATCGATCTTTGTAGGGTTGCGTCTGTTGGACCTTCTTTACCTGCAGGGAGTGTCGGAAACCTGGTCGCTGCCTTGTGTCTTAAGGTCAAGTCTTAGAGTTAAGTTACGTTCCTCAGTCTATGGATGCGACGCGGTGTCCGTTGAACCTGTAAGGTTTTGCATTCCGATGCAAACATTCGGGATTGTGCACACCCCTTTTGGTGATTTCAACCGATCTTTGATCTGTAACACCGTCCCAACATTTCTCACTGGAAAAGAGGACTAATTACATTCGTGGTAACATGACTTTTCTCTCTTATTCAAGGTCAAAGGTGCAGTTTGGAGCTCCTCTTTCTTCATCCTTTCTCACAAGTCATGATTACTTCTACGTATCCGGAGAGAGAAATTCACGCGAGGAGCGCTGGTCTTAGAAGATGGCGTGCTGTTTGCTTTGATTTGCATTAACTCGGCCACTTCCTTTAAATGTGGGCACAGTCCACCAACTAAATTTCCATTTGGCGTTTGTGAATCAGACATTTGTCTGTTTCAGCTTTCTTCGTAACGCTCTGTGAAGTGCACAATTCAGAGACTGAGGTCCAGACAGAAGTCAGGGAGCAAAATCATCTTTATTGCGCTTACGGCCG
>CAEFZX010005926.1:0-50898 GCA_903066825.1 Alfaro cultratus | reverse complement strand
TAAACTTCTCCAAATAATTACCTGATTTCTGTGTTCATTTGTGTTCAGTAATGTTTCTGAAAGCCATCAGAGGCCTTAACTGAACACTTGTACATATCCAGACTAATAACATACAAGTAGATTATTTACAAATTAGGGAACTTCTGAATGCAGATTGGTAGCCCTAGATTTTATTTAGGGATCAAAATAAGATGCTGATTACTTATGTGCTTTTATAATTTTCTGTCTCATTTTTCTTGCACTTTACAAGGCAATGCATTACTTTTGGCCATCCCAGACTGTTGTTTTTACTTGTTAATATTTGCAAAAGTTTTCCACATTTAACTCTTCTCTAAAAATGGGTTTATATTGTTGTGCTTATTTGCTACACTGGGGCAGCAGTATTTTGTGTCTGCATTTAATGCTCTTAATGCCTCCTTTGTTTCTTCTTTTGCAACAAGAAAATCTAGGATTTGGATTTAGTGAGTACGTAAGAATAAAATGGAGTTGTAACGAGCTCCAGTGGTGGCATGTCTTGCACTTATTTTTGTTGCTGGCAGAAAATGAAATCTTCCATACATTACGGGTAATGTCTTCCCAAGAATCACAGATAAAAACCATCAATGACCACATGACTGATGGGATACATTATTTGTAACAGATTTATGTGACAGAAAGATTTTTTTATATTTCACAAATTTATCAGTAGGAACTTTGTGAGATATTCCCCAGGCAAGATGTGAAGATAAAAACATATTTTAAGCTGGTGTAGGGATGAAAACATGTTATGACATAACAACTGTATTTTTGTCTATCCATTGTCTGTGCCAACCACTATTAATGGTATATCCTGTAAATACATATACAATGATAAATTTATCTTTCAGTGCAGTTGCATAATTATACTAATAAAAATGGAAAACAAAAATCCAACTTTTAATTTTGACTCATTTATGCAGTGAAGGAAACCAACATAATTTGTGGCACAATTATTGTTATCCCTAACAACCTCTTAAAAGTAAATACAACTGAGGATTTTTTTTATCCGTACTATTAATCTAACACTATACTTTATAATGATTTGAGGGTTTCAACTGCTATAGGTGTGGTATATAAGCAAGATATACTGCAATTCTTTTTCATTATGGTTTTACTTGTGAAGTGCCCATGTTTGATAATGTTAGAGGATCTTGTATGTTGATTTCTAGTGACATAGACAGAGTAGGCTATGTAAATTTGTGTTTTTTCTCCCAATTGTAGGACCTTTTTAACCTGATTTAAAATTTTTGAAAAATGTTATATTTATTTGTACCTAAAATATTATAGAATATGATATTCTAACCTAACCCACTATAAAGTAGTGGGTTAGGTTTCTCAAAACTCATCATAAAATATGGAAAAACACTGAAAGGACTCCAAATGTTGGAAAAAAAAAAATCAATGTATTTGATTTTTAATTTATTGGATTGAAGAAAATAAACTCTTGAGGACTTAATAAAAAATCATCCAGTAACAGAGAAAATAATAATCTTGGCAGTGCAGCAATACACTAATATAAAGTGACATAATGAGAGCTAACAGAAGACTTCTTGTTCAATCCAACCGGTATTAAATCATATTATTTGTCCCAGAGTGACACTGCTCTGTGTTATACGTCTTTAACAAACAGTAACCGTGCCCCCCCATGGTGGTGTCAGCCCAGTGGTCTTGTGATGAGAATACCTGCAGGATATACTGTATGTTAATGTAGCTCACATGAGTGTCTCCTACAGAACAATGATTCTGTATCTGTGCATGGACAAGCACCTCTGAATGAGCTTGTGTTCTAAGGTACTTAGTAATTTCTAAATCACATGACCAACATTTCTCTGATAACCTTTTCTAACTGAGTATTCATAGTTGCTCAGTTGACACTTCATGGTTAACTTTTGTTTAACTCTGCTCAATTGTTTTGCCATTGATTTTACATTTACACAGTTTATCAGGTATAGTAATACCCAGTTTGTGGCTTTGTCACCTTTAAGGGAAAGAAAACTGCCTTCAAGCTTTTGCTAAAAATTGCAATGAATATTTTACATTACCAAGAAGAGGGTTGTTTTTTTTTTATATTTGCTTTAATTGAGCTACATTTTGAGCATGAATGGTTTGTTTACAGTCAGGCAAGAACAATTACATTTAAGTTCAGTCTTTCCCTTGGCCGCTCTAAAACATACATGTTTTTTTAGCCATTCATAAGTACAATTGCTGGCCTACTCTGGGTCATTGACCTGCTGCATAACTCCAGTGTGTTTGAGTTTAAGGTCACACACTGAGGCCCAGATATTATCCTGCAGGAATTTCTGACTGAGAGCAGAATTCTTGGTTCCATCAATTGCTTCAAATGTCTGAAGCTGAACAGCAGCTCATACCGTTACACTAGCAATGCCATGTTTGACTGTTGATATGATGTTCTGTCTTTGAAAACACTAAAATGTTCACTTTTTATCTCCACCGTTCACAGAATATTTCCCCAGTAGTTTTTAGGGTTGTAAAGATGAAGCAGTTAGATAAGCTAGCTCTGTCCTAGGATCCAGTCCAGGTACTGAGATACAGAAGCACTCTGGCTACGATTACTTCACTGTTGGGCAATGTCTAACCCCCATATATGAAGCTGTTGCTAAACTGAAAAACTTCTTCATTGACATACTTATGCATACTGGGTGCACAATGAGGCATTATTGTAGTTTCTTCCTCCTGGCAGCTGTTAGATTAAAACCAGTAATACCATGACTCCCAACAAACTTAAGAAGTATTTACATTCCTGCTGTTATTTACACATCCCATCTGATCTTCATACATATTTTTTTATTTCTTGTAAAACCTGTTGCTTGTTTCCATAATTATATACACATTGTACATTTTTTTTAAATACACATTTTTTTAGGTTCTGAATATACTATTTTTAATAGCTGTACAGAAACACTCATCCTAGGTTTTAAATTGACTAATTTACTATCTAAGGACAAATAAATTTTTACTGCTTTACCTGTAATGTTTCACAAAAGTGCTAACAATTTGTTGCTGGTCCACCTGATTTTCCAAAGGCGTCACAATAAAGGACCTTACTACAATCTATTCTTTTTTTCTGTTGTAAAACAGGTCTTTGTGTTTTGTTCAGCAGTAGTTCTTCTCATTCTGTTGTAGCTCTCTGTATTTGATTCAAAAAAATTAAAAAAAAGTGTGTTTATGATGATGTGGACTCTTAGTTTTTCTCTACACATAACATTTTGCATATGGTCTATTTGGTCTATTTTGCATATAGACCAAAAGTTTCACTTTGGTCTCATATGACCAGAGCCTTTTCTTCTAAATGTTTACCGTTTCTTCCCATATTTATACCACAAACCAAAGCAATATTTGGATGCACATCTTATTTGTTACATTCAATGACTGCCTTCTTCTTGTGAATCTTCCACAAATGCCAGATTTGTGAAGCACACAACATATAGTTGTCATGTTTACAGATTTTGAGCTTTGGATTTCTGCAGCTCCTCCAAAGTTTCTTTGGTTTGCTTCTCTGATTAATGCTTCCCTTGCCCAGCCATTCAGATCAACTGAATAAAGTTGTTTTGGTAGGTGTGAAGTTGTGTTATGGTCTTTCCTTTTTTGTATGATTGATCAAACTGACATCTGCTTAAGCCATTGTTTTATAATCTAACTCTGATTTAAAAGTTTTCCACAGCTTTGACTTTGACCTGTTAACATAAGAGTTTGATTGAAAACAATCTTTTACTCATAGGATTTGCATGTGTCCTTGTTTGCTTCAGCATATGTACTGTCTGAGTACTAAAGAATTCTTTTCAAATGCAGTGGAAATATTAGAAATTAGCTGACTGTTTATTCTGGGCCTGTGATGTTTAATGTGATAAAAAATAACTGCAAAGATATCTGTTTAGAGACAGGTTCATGTTAATTTCAATAAACTCATCTAGAGAAGCGAACTGCAGACAAAGACAATGAAGAAGACTTTATTCTTTGTGCTGCTCTAAACTGGGAACACATATCAAGCATCCACATGGGTTAAAAAGTGGATGGGGCAACACAGCCCCAGGCAAGGTTCAGTTAAAGAAGTGGCTTTCTCAAACAAAGACTCTAACTGTTGGCAGCGTATCCTGACATCAAGTGACACGCCATAAAGAAATAAATACAGTTTTTACATAAAACAACACAAATTTGAAAAGGATCATTGTGTTCACTGAGATTCCCAGACATGCATATCTAATTAGTTTTCTTGCCTTTGAAAAGCTGAGCTGGATGTGTGTCTTCTCACTCGAGCAGGCAACAGCAGAGGAGGCAGCTGCTGCAGCGCATCCTGGCTGAAAAAAATCACACTTGTATTTTTAATTTTTGTTTAAATTTAACCGTTGAAAGGAGGAAATATGCTTGAGATGCTTGGATACCAACCTTATGAGGTATGTCCTTTATATAAAAAAAACTGAACAGGATATTTAATTAATCAGAATTTGGTCCAATTCACTATCTTGACTCCAGTTGGAATATCTTTAACAATGCCAGGGTTTTGTTTTTTAGTTGATTTTTGTAAACCGCAGGTGTTGGGAGATTTTTTGGCTAATATTCAAGCCAAACGGAGGAAAGTTTAAATTTAGACCTCCAAATGTGAGATGGATTACAGCGGCTCCGCTCCATTTAAAATGCTTTGCAGTCTGACAAACACTGTCTCTGAAGTTGTTTGTGTATATATGTGGGTGTTGTGTGGGTCTGCCTGCAGATATATATTTCTGGCTCATTAATTCTGGCGGATTAATGAGCCTCAGATACCAAACTGAACTGCAACCTTTGTGCAGAGCTGGATGGCAACACTTGACACCATCTTAAATGAAGTTGTAAAGAATATTGAAGCATTTCTTGATTATATTGGTCTTTTTTTGAAAAGTAATTTAATGTGACAAAATAAAACTTTGTAGCAACTAGGGAGGTAAAGATACATCCAGATTTTAGCAAATTTTAAGGAAAACAGAAAAAAAAATGTCTTCACTGTTGGAGTAAAGGATGTACAAATCATAAACTTTGGATTAAATAATCTTACTAAAAGTAGAATACTGTATTCAACTCAAGGTTTGATTCATATTTTGGACGGTTGGTTCTGAAGGCAAAAAACATTTAAAATACTCCTTTTCATGTGTTTTCCACAAATAGAATAAAAACCTCAGTGTTTTAAAGAATCACAGTTCAGTGTAGAAAAGGGGAGCGACTATCAAACGAGCTCTCAAGACAAGATGACGCACAGTACAAGTTTAATGGGAATGAGATGAAACCAGAAAGATTTTAACATTATTTTCAGGAAAACTTAATGACACCTGGAGTGCCTCTGTGTGTCTTATCAATTAGCGCATGTCAGTTGTCGCATTTAACACATATTGGACATGCCTGGCTGAACTGGACCAAGATGGAGTTGACTACTGGACATCAGACATGAACAGTCAAGATCAGAAACCATCAATGAGATGCTCTGGGCTTGGATTGTTGCTTCGCACCTAAGAATCCCTTTCGTTTGTTTGCTTAACCCTCCTGTTATGTTTGTTTCTGAGGTACAGCAATAATGTTCCTGGGTAAATTTGACCCGGAGAGTGTTTAATCATCCGGTAGTGTCAGAAACCAAAAAAATCCTCCAAAACATTTTTGTATCTGATTATTAACTAACCATTTCAATCAATATTTGTGCAATGATGTTTTTTATTTATGACGACAACTTACTAACTTACTCATTTGGACATAAAAAATGTAATTTGCAAATAATAATTATCCTTGAAATTGATCTTTTGTAAAAAAAAATTATATTTAGAATTTTTTTTTTTCAATGGGTGATCTTTATAATTGAACTTGAAACACATGTGCTGTTTTGGGTCAAATTGACCCGCTGATTAAAATCAAGATAAATGAGTCATGCCGAGTATTTATGTTTCCCCCAACTTCAGCTGAGTGTCCACTCAGTGTGGGTGAAGTTTGTCCACGGGAACAGAAAAGGTTCCCGTCAAAAGTTGTATGAACACCTGCTTTCTCGCAGTTTCCTAGTGAAGTAAAGAGAATAGTGAGAAAGTGGGCTTGTGTGCGTGCATGTATGTATGTGTGTGGTGAAATATGTCTCAGAGGTACAAGGAAACATATAGAATTGGACATTTTGTGACCTTTTTTACCTTTCAACTTGACTGCCGGGTCAAATTGACCCGAATAGTATCTATGTAAAAAGTAGATGCAGGGGGGTTGCAAATGTGTAAAATGAACCATTTTCAATTTATTTGTAGAGTGTACTTAGTAAGACAAATAGAAAAAGACTCATGCAGAAAAAATACTTCCAGCTATTTAAAAAAAAAAAATGTAACTTTAAAACAGGTCAATTTGACTTGCAACATAACAGGAGGGCTAAATGAATTTGTCACAAAGGACAGTCTTTTGAAGAATCTGTTATCAGTTCTTTGGTAGTCTTAATTCCAAAATTCATTAAATATGTTCTGTCTTGTTTTCACGACAGAACATATTTAATACAATAAAGATTTTATTTCTTTTCAAGCTCAGTTCAGATTTCTTCTTTTTGTTTTTTTGTTTTTACTTATTTTGTAATTGAGTTTGTCCCCCAGCACAACAAAAAGTATTTTTTGACACCTCTGTCAACACAGCAGTCTCATTCAGGAAATACTATTATGTATGTAAATACTTAAATAGTATTATGTTTTCTTAGCATAATGTTTTCTGCTTTCGATCAACAGGTTCAGACTCATTTGGAAAATCCAACCAAGTACCACATCCAGCGCTCGCAGCAGCAGCAGGTGAAGCGGTACCTGGGAAAGCTTGGTTCCCAGGCGTTGAGCTTGCCCTGCCCCAACCAGTCCTCTGACCACGGGGGCATGCCGCCAGGGCCGGGCAACAGCGCCCCCAACAGCCCTATGGCCTTACTGACCCTCAACTCTAACTGCGAGAAAGAGGTGTGAGCGGTCTCATTGTAAACGGGTTGTGCTTTCACATTTCGTGTTAATAGAGTTAATTGAACCTCGGCTTTTGTGTCTGATTGTAGATGGATGATGTCATTGACGACATTATTAGTCTGGAGTCCAGTTACAGTGATGAGATCCTCGGCTTGATGGATCCTGGACTGCAAATGGCAAACACGGTGTGTGAGTTTTCTGGTGTATTACTGTCAGCACAGAGCTGTCTGTGAAAGGTCACAACATATAAGAGATTGAGAATAAATTATCTGCATGCTAATGGAAATAGCCTGACATTTTAGAGCGTACATCTTAAAGCAATGTTCATGTGGTTCTGCACATTTATTTACTTTTTTCACTAATGAACAGAAAAGTGTATGGTAATTAATGAGTTCAGTAAGTGTTTCATGGCGTATTGACGGATCACAAAGTGATACCATTTGCCTGACTTTAATAAAAACCCTAACATCAAATCTGACATTTTCCCACTGCATTGTCGTTCTGATTACTGTGGTTTGATAAGCCTCTAATAAAGATAGATGCATTCTCTCCGTCACTCCCCCAGATCCCTGTACCTGCTAACCTCATGGACATGTACGGTAATCAGGGCATGCCGCAGCAGGGCCTGCCCATCAGTAACTCCTGCCCTGCAAATCTTTCCAACATCAAAAGGGAATACTCAGGTGAGCAGGAAGCAGAGCAGATCTTATACAGACAGTGGCTATGGATTTAAATTTACGATTGCATCGATTCTTTAACAATATTACCTGCCTGGGGTTTGGGATAATGAATATACATGCTTTTTTTTGCACTGATTGTTTAGTTTTCTTGTTATTTGCTATGTAGTGTCTCAATCCCCGGCCATTATGCACATGCTGGACAAGTCTGGATCCTGTGGAAAATTTGACACCTATCAAAGGCCAGAAGGATTCCCTGTGGGTACGTCTCAGTATTTATCTCCAAACTACACAAAACCAGTGCTGTTTCTTTTAAATCACTTCTAAAGCATTTATTGCACCCTTAATTTTAACTAACCAAAGCGCTTTTCCCAGAAGCTGAGGTAAGAGCCCTCGCCAAAGAAAGGCAGAAGAAAGACAACCATAATTTGAGTAAGTTCCAATGGATTACAGCGTCAAGAATAAACCACAGTTGCATATTGGGAATCTGTTCTACCACACTATGTCCTGCCCCACTTTCTCCTTCATTTAGCTGTGATACTCAAAAAAATTAGTGACTACTGCACCTAATAATAGTATATAGAGAGGGACTATTTATAGAGATGTTGTTTGTAGAAGTTTATAGAGTAATGCATAGTCGTTTTCAGATGTGTTGTACTGACAGCAGCCTCAGAAAAGTTTGTTTTCCAGAAGAAATGTTCTCTTTGGTCATCTGACTGCTGACTTATTGCTCTTATCATTAATAGTATGAACTATGTAATTTTTATCTCCCAGAACTTTGTTTTTTTCCTGTCCTTTGAATCCAATACTTGAGTTGTCTCAAAGAAATCTGCCCTCTTCTCTATCACTATTTTTTCTTGCATTTAGGAGCTTTGAGGAAAGTAAAAGTAAAAAAACTGCATCTTTTTTTGAGTTGCCAATAAGTGACCACACAACACAATTTTGTTTAGAATGTATTTTAATTTTAGAGAATAGTAAATTTTTTGCTGGCGTTTCATATCTCCGGTTAACCACACAAAGTCAACATCCTTATAGTACATCATGTATTTCTTATTTTAAAATAATGTAGGGCCAAGTGGGATTATTTTTTTCATATATCGAACCGTTTTAAGTTTCGGTTGAAATAGTACAGTTGCTCTTTAATAAATCTTGGAGCTGGAGTTTGTTTAATTCCTTGCTTGTTTTGCAGTTGAACGAAGACGACGGTTTAACATCAATGATCGTATCAAGGAGTTGGGGACTTTGATTCCAAAATCCAATGACCCGTAAGTTTCCCATTGCTTTGATTTTACTTCAGAAAGCTTGAAAACATAAACTGATTCATACTTTCTTTGGATTGTCGTATTCTCATATCTCATATCTGAAGATTATAGCAGTATGTGGTTTCAGTAATTGATTGTGAAGATAACACTATAAACATAAAAAGAATAGAAAAGTTAAACCTGTTCTAGAGTACATATAAAAAAATCAGTAGTCCTTTAATATTAATTCTTTTTTTATTGCAACGTCCCCTCTCTATGTTGCTATCTCTGCAAATAGAAACTCAAGGAAACATTGTTTGAGGAAACCCACAAGGGGGATTTTGTACCAGGAAGCATCTGAGGCAACGCTCTTGATTTGTGTAACTGATGAATTCTTGTATTAGCTGCAGCTGAACTTTAAAACTACACATTGGTGTATTTGATAACCCATGTTCTGCTTGAAGGCTAAATGTGACCTTTAGTGAATCAGTAAGGGTCGCTGCACAGTCTGTGGTTCACCCTGAATATTACAACATTTGCTAGTTGTTTGAAAGCCCTACTTTTTATTCTGATAAACCCACTCCCCTCAGACATTGCCATTATATGTCTTAATATAATTAATTTTCTCTGATATTATTCTTTAAGTAATCTTAATTTAATCCTCACATCTTATCATTTTAGCCTGTGATGTTGCAGCTCTGAAGCACACCTTGTTAGTCTTGTTCTTATATCATTTTAGAGGTTTGCAATCTGAAACACTGCAATTACATGTTGTTAAATACCAAACGTTTCTCATTTTTGTCTTAAAACAACTCTTAAGGTTGAGAGTTGACATTTTAATGTTGACTGACATTAAAATGTCAAGCAAAGGAATAATGGCATCTTTGTGTTTTTTAGAGACATGCGCTGGAACAAAGGCACCATCCTGAAGGCATCAGTGGATTACATCCGAAAGCTGCAGCGTGAACAACAGAGGGCCAAGGAGCTGGAGAACCGCCAGAAAAAACTTGAGCACGCCAACCGGCATTTGATGCTCAGAATACAGGTATATATATATCAAGAGAACGGCGTAATGCTCATTATGGCATTTATATTATGTGCTGTATGTGTAAACCTGTACTGTGCCTTTCAAAGAATTCATACTCCAACAACTCTTTCATATTTTATCATTTTACAAACACAAATTTTAACGTATTCTATTTGAATCGATTATGACAGACCAACAGAAAATAGTGCATATTGTGAAGTAAAAAAACCTGAATAAATAATTTCCATCCTTTTTTAAATGAAATCTCAGAAAAAGCATTGACCTCTGGATATGTTTAGGTGATGGACACATATCCCAAAAGACTTGCAGCTGTAATACAGTAATATAGAAAATATATTTTCACTACAATTTATGTGCTTGAAAACAAATGCATGCAACGTATATATCTGATTTTTATTTATAGAAATGTTTGGAAACTTTGCCTGTGTTGGTCTGTCCCTTAAATTCTAAGAAAATACATTCAAGTTTGTAGTTGTAGGATAGGAAATAAGTATAGAAATGTAACAGTGAGAATGTAAATGTTTCTTTAAAGGACCTCATCTCTGCTAATCTGTTTGACAGAAGGATGTGCCTGACACACAAACCTTAAGACACTCTCCTGTGTGTGCAAATGACTACCTTGCAGGAGTTGGAGATGCAGGCTCGGGCTCACGGTCTGGCCATCACATCCTCAGCACTCTGCTCTGCCGAAGTTGGGGTTCGGTCCATTAAGCAGGAGCCCGCTCTGGAGGACTGTCAACAAGACCTGTACACGCTCCACCCTCATCACCAACACCACCCCGCCTGCACTCGGGAGCAACCCAGCACGCTGGAGCCGACCGAAGGTCACTCCAACTTCCCAGAGGGCCACTATAGCAGCGTTCACGGCAAAGCAGGATCCAAACTCAATGATATCCTCATGGAAGACAACTTATCACCAGTCAGAGGTGGGGACCCTTTGCTCTCTTCTGTCTCCCCAGACACTTCAAAGGACAGCAGTCGCAAGAGCAGCGTCAGCATGGATGAGAATGAAGAAGGTTGTTAGCGCACCCTAGTGGTAGACACCTTTTCTGTATCTTTAATCCCTCCATCTTGCCAGAAAACAAGAGGCTAACACAGTTGCAGTTATTCTTTGTTTTGTGTTTTTTTTACCTTTCTTTTCATTTTTATGTTTCTTTTTTTTCTATTGTTTGTCTTTCTAAGCTTTCAACCTTGATTACAAGGACTGATTTCAAAGTATTTTCTTTAATCAATGCTTTGGTGACAATGAGTTACAAAATTTAGATGTTTTTATATTTACAAACTATACATTTATCTTTCGATAGAGATTAGATTGTGTGTGTGTTATTTTTTTCTATCGATTCCAAAGAATCTAGGGAAACTATAAATCACAGTCAGAGGTGTAGATATTTGTGGTGAGTTAAACACTGCTTTGAAAATCAGTAGCAATAATAGAAGGAAGGATATTTATTACTATAGTGCTTTACACTCCTTGTGTCTTAGATTGAACTTGAATGTGCCGATGCCTTATTAAAACGTTTGTACATTATTGATGTATTGCTATGCACACATTAGCTGATTCTCTGTCAGTCTTCCCAGTGAAATTACTTGCTTGATAAATATTAAACGTTTGTTGATTTTATCCTATTTATGACTCTTTATAGACATAATTTTATCTAAACATACCCCTGAAAAGTGTATTTATTAAAAAATGACAGACAAGCTGAAATGATATTTAAAAACATCTCCCCAAAATCTCCTTCAAGATTTTTAAAATACACAAATTCAACACTTTTACTTAGCATTATGAGAAAACATCAAACTACAAAGAGAGACTAAAGTTTCAGCATAATGCCTTTTAACTACAAAGTGCTCTTTACTCTGATAGGCTGCAATAGATAAATTACTCTTCACTTCCAAAACCACAAACATACTAAATAACCCAGTGATTCTTGAGAAGACGGACAAAATAGGTTTAAATTCCCCAACCCCCCCCAATTTTTTTTTATTATTCCTCAAGCTTATGTATTCAAAGATGACAAATAATGTTTTAGAAATGTAAAGAAGCTAAAGTGCAGGCTCCCATTTGCAACATTTCTTTTGAAAATTACATTTTTAATGGACCTGACCCTGAACTTTGTCATCACCATCTAACAAAAAATCACTATAAAAATATTTTTTAATGACCCTATTGGTGATATTTTGCTCAGTTTTACAGACAAATGTTTCTAAAGAAACAAAAGAAATATTATTTTAAACAAAAAACAACATAAAGTCCATCTGACGGAGTTGACAGTGCATGACGGAGTTGACGCAGAACTGAAGGTGGTGACAAACTAGTCAGTAAAAAGAAATACTTGATACATTTGAAGTAATGCCATTTATGTAAAATACATTAAAATGAATAAACTGCACATTTAAGCGAGATTTGTCAACACTATCACTGAATGAGTCACACTGTCAGTTAAAAACTCTGACGGAGTTGACGAAATGCCAAACTACCTCAATTTATATGATTTTATTCTAAAGGAGGCCATATTGTAGCTCATCAGGTCTGTGAAATCTTTACAGTATACCAAAATTAAGCATTTATTTCACAAAATTTCAGCAAAATTTGGTAAATTGTCAGTTATGGTGTTGACACATCATGGTTGTGATGTACAACTTAGGAATAAAACGGAAGAAAAAACAAAAGAATAACATAAGTCCACCAGAGCTAGCTTTCTTAGCAAAGGAAGAGAAAGGAAGAGGTCATGGGGTCCTCAGACCTTCTGATGCCCCCCAATAATGCCTGATTTTTTTACATTCTTTTTATGTCTGACGGTGTTGACAAAAACTTGGGACAAATTTCAATTGAGTTGGAAAATATATAAAAAATATTTTTAATTCAATTTGTTGATACTTTTATAATTATTTATTTGAATACTTATACTTAATTGTCATAATATATTATCTTAGTATTCCTTTAATTGTTTAAACTGTTATAATGTATTGAGTTCTGCTCCTGAACAAGGGATTTTACAGACACCCTCCACCTACTACAAAGTTTAAAATAAAAAATATTCAGCAAACACCAGGAAAACATACATTGTTTTCTCACACAGCCCAGGTTAGTTTAGTCAGATATTTGAAAAAAATATATATTTTGTGTATATTTTATTCAAATTTTGTGGTTAATCCACAGACCTGTTTTGTCCCTCTTCTCAAGAATCACTGAACTAACAAAGTTCCAAAGATTGTCTTGAAATATGAGAGTGAGTTTATATAAGCAGTAATAAGACACACAGGATTGTTGGAGATCTTAGCACACAGTAATGAAACACTGCAGAGATGTTGCTCTTTATCCTCAGATTTTTTTATATTAGTCATATTTGTACCACTTCAGTAACATTTTACATTCAGGGCGTTTTTTTTTTTTTTGTTTTTTTTTATCAGCATGTGAAATTTTTAATGCTGAGGAGAATAAGGAGACTGATTTTGTCTGAAATGCATGAAATTGTCCAAACACTGGATTAACCTCTGTGAACTGAAATGTAGTTTGTTAGGCTTTTGTGCAGAAACGTACAATGTTTTACTTGAGAGTCGAGTAACCGAAGTACACATGTGCTGTATATTTCTGCAGTTTGCAAAAGTTGTTACTGAATAACCTTGTGCCATTATTGATATATCTAACACAACACAGTCTCTGTTTTGTCAAACTATGCAATGTTTGAAGTTGTGCCTGTGACGCATCATGTCTTGAAGTTGTCATTTATGAAGTAGCCTTAGACAGTAACAATTCAATTTCTATTTCATTTAAGTGCCTTCTGTTACCTTGGTGATATACGAGGAATCATGCAATATTTTGAGACTGATTATGCTGGTATTTGGTGCTTTATAGACTAAAGAAATAAGTTTTCCAATCCCTTCCAAAAGTGACAGGAAATGACTTTTGGTCAGTGTGAGAGGACAAACTACATCTCTAAAACTCAAGAACCACAAGAAATAATTTGCTAAACACTTCAAAGTGTTCAGTATTCAATAAAACCTATAACATCTTATTAAATTAGTAAGTCCATATTATAAATATGTCACCTTTTACAAGTAGAAATCACAAAGTACTTCCGAAGAGTCTGAATAGTAAAACATGTTTAAATTCAAACATGGTTAAAAAGACAAAGATGTAATTAAATGAGCATATATGACAGACTGCAATGTATTTTTACAGTAAGTACTTTGCTTAGCGCTTAGATGCAGAAAATGTATTTTTTAGGGTCACAAACTCTCAAGCTTTACTTTTACTTCTGAAAAAATAGCTGGCTTGTACCTGCGAGCTAGACCAGTGGTGCCAAAGGAAGTATGACTCACAAAGATTAACGTTTACGACAGCTAGCCTCCAAAAGTTAAATTTAACAAGATGAAAATGGTGAGGAATAAAGATTCCTACATAAAGACGTCAAATAGTTTTGTGGTTGAAAAGCTACGTTTAAAATGGAGCTCCAAAAGTTTTAAATTTAACGACCAGTCAAAGCATGCAGACATATGTAGAAGTCAAATTTTCAATTTTACTTTTCTTGGCTAAATAAAGACAAAAACTGGCCAACCTGAAATAGCCTTAAAAAATATGTCTACTAACAAAAGTTTTTGGAAGGACACAAGAAACAGAGGAATTAATTTGCAGATTAGAAACAGAAACCACCAGTGTCTCCAGCTAATACAAAATAAGTATTTATTTAAATAAAAAGGTTTGTCGTGGGAATTTTGCGTGAAAGTAATGAATAGCTTATGGGATGCAATCATGGCCACTTTACTTTGACTACCACTTTACGACTTTACTACCACTAACAAGTGAACATTTCTGGATTTCGGAAAGAACTCTTTCAAAACTCCTCGAGCCCAAAGACCTGTAGGTTGGAAAATATGTACCTTCTTAGTTTGAGTCTGTCCACCAATTTGAATTGTGACCAAATACCTTTCAAATTAAAGACCATTTTTATACTGTCCTTTTTACTCCCAATTATGAAATGTTAGCATTTAGTTAAAGATACTGTAGGCTGGTTTTAGCATTAGCTTGAAAAAAAAACAACCCAGCAACATAATTGAACCACTGTTTGTTGTTGTCTTTAAATACAGCATACATATGTATTTATTACTGAACACTTTTAAGCTTCAGATATTGCTGTTGTGCTGTGTGTTCTTAGAATAACACTGAACATTTAAAATCTTTCTGACTGTAGCATGAATGTAGTTGAGCAATTGTGCCAACAATAAAAGATGCAGTATATTTATACAAACTATAGGTTTTGAGCTGCTGATGGTGTCTTTCATAACCTTTTGCCAGAAACAGGAGCTGTAATGCTAGTCTGTAAAATATAGGTTTGGTGAAAATTGTTTGTTAAGCAGTATGAAAGACATGGTTCCAAGAGTAACTTTTTTTTAATATATATATTTTGTCGCATTTTACCATGCGTCACACAGTGTTACAATCTACTGAGTACACTCTGTACCAACTCATTGAAAGCCAGTAAAAAAGCTTGCATGTGACCATCGAGTCACTGCAGATGGACCCTTATGATTGTAAGATTTAGGGTAATAAGAATAATATGCAACCTTTCAATCAAGAGCAAGTAGCTCTTGGTTTAAAGGTTGCGTGTTGCACTTCGATATACTGTGGTGTGTTTTAAATCCACTAATGAAGAATCATTTTATCTCGGTACTTGAGTGTCTGAACCAGTTTGTTCATAAAGTGTTCTACTACTGTTTTCATTGTCACAGTTATTAAGAGATAAGTGTTGCAATACTTACTGCGCCCACTGATTTGTTAACTCACGCTCATTGGTACTTGATGTTAAACTACTCTGTTAGAAATATTAAAAGATTTATTTGAACTTTTTGACTGTGTGTTTTCTCTGCGGTTTTAAAAATATTGCATATGTAATAATTTAAATTAAAACATTTTGTTCTTAAAGAGGTTTACACAGTTGCTAAATATGGTAAGTTATACTGTTCCTAAGCTCTTACATTTATAGGCTGTAAACATGGATGCTTGGAATAAAGTTATAGATCTTTAAGCATATTCTGTAGAGAGGTAACCTTATGAATGCATTTCAACTCAAGTATTAATAAAATCTATTCCTAGACTTATCATGATGTTACCATCATGTCCCAATTTTTTATGGACCATGTTTTGAACATATAAAGACACAGAATATGGGATTACAGTTAGCACTGCTGATTTAGTTTGTTTTATTAATATTAGTTTGTCTGGTTACTACCAAAGGTAGAAAGTTCTTCAGTCCACGTCTGAAAGGCTTGATATATGACATCGTCTTCTATCATGTCATGGAAGATTTCTGTAAAATTAACAAAATGAACATTTTTTTAATTATTCTATTTTAATTATTTTACTGGTAGTGGTAATTAAACATGTCAGCACATCAAATACAGGCAAAAAAAAAAAAAAGGTATTACTTTACCTGCTCTTCCAAGGCCTGTTGGTAGAGGCATCCTCAGGGAGCCAGCTGAGTGCCTCAGACGCTCCCTGAAAGATTTCTGCACCAGGACCAGGGAGCATTCCTGGTGCCACACAGGTAGCTCCAGACCCAGCATACATTGAATAATGCGGCTCTTCTCCTGTGTTGTCAGAAGCCCCTTTTGATGAGCCACATACACCATGAAGGACATATCAATGTTGACTGCCTCCCCATGAAACAGCTCTGGCAAAACCCTCTGGGTGGCCAGAAAAGATGGAAACTCTTTAGCTTCACTTATTAATAACAAGATGGATTGTTTGCAAATGCACTACTGCCAATGTTCACTGAATTCCCACAATAAATGTGAATTTTTCATACTTTAAAATGTGTATGACTTGTTTTTATGTATTTTTTTTTTTTTTTTTTAGCTGTTATGTTTTATGACAAATTGTATGACATATTCTTCACTTTGTGTTCCAGAAGTTTCCCCTACTGATGAACATCCTTTGTTAGTTTGTGTAGAGGCACAGTAAAATATATTGAAAACTGTTAACTTTACCATTTCTAGCTCAGGGCTGATAATGTGCCCAAAATCCACCAGCCGATCCAGATCATCCTCCCACAAATTTGGAGCCAGTTCCTCCAGCATTGTTTCTATGGCGATGCGCATGGATGCTGCAGCCCCATCTTCCTGTTCGGAGCCACCGCAGGTCTCAGAGGGCTGCAGCTTGGCATGCAGCATTTTCCTGCCGCTCACCTCGAGCAGCTCAAATAGGCCACGGTGCTTCATCAGGGCCATCTGAAATCATTACATCCATTCGTTCACTATCAAAGCTGAATATTTAATAAAATCAGGTATAAAACAAACTTGTGAAGTACAACTTGGTCCAAACAGACGTCTTTAACTAAGATATTTTGCAAAGCCACATGCATGCTTGTAAGAAATTAATATAAAGGATATTTTTTAATAAATAGTGAACCACCTAATTATTTTTTTAGTGAACAGAACAAGTCACAAGGAAATAAAACAAAAGTTGTAAAAGTGGCAACAAATTAATTAATTTGGCATACTGTAAAAATTATTGTAATTAGTGAAGCATAAAACGAAATATATTTTTTGATTAATTCCAGTAATAGTAAAACAAAAAAAGATATATTAGCATCAAGTATTAATTTCATATAGTATAAAATCTTATGAAAGATTCATTTTAAATTATTCTATAATTAAAAAAGTTTAACTGATGGCTGCTAAGTGGTGCCATTTTTAGTGTTGCAGCCTTGCAGCAAGAAGGTGTTTCTGATTTATTAGAATTTACAAGATGGTTGAATTATATCAACACGCCTAAAATGTGTTTGATTGAGCGATTTTAGAACCGAGTTAGTTTGTGTGCTTCACAGAAATCCTACAATCATTGTTCCACATGCAAGACGTTCATCAATCCATGCTCATGGACAGACAAGCACCTTCAGCATCTCTGCAAGTCCGTTGGAGATCTGCCGTAGAGGTAGAGTTTGGAAGAATGAGCTGTCTAAAAATGTCGCCACTGGTGGAACGTAGCTTCCCAGCTTGTTTTTCCCCCCACCAAAGTTGACCCCTGTTTTTGCCCCTACGCTGGCATCAATGTACGACAGCAGAGTCGTCGGCACCCTAATATACGGCGTCCTTCGTCGGTAGAGTGACGCTGCGAGACCAACGACGTCCAAACAGACTCCTCCTCCGAGCGCGATGATAGGCTCCGAACGTCTGTCAATCCCAAACTGGTGAACTTCCTCCAGGATCTTGGTCACTAACTCCATGTTCTTACTCTCCTCAGTGGTGGGCAGAGGAAGAACCTTGTAAATGACTCCTTTGGCATCAAAGTATTGAGAAACTTTAGAGCCGTACAATTCATGTACAGTTTTATCAATGACAATAAAGCGTTTCACAGGTTTGGAGTTACTCGTGGTGCCTTTAAGTTCTTCGTCCTCCATGTGTCCCCAGAGCAAAGTGTCATTGCTGGGATCCAGTAGGTCTTTACACTGAATGACTCTGTAGGTGAAAACAATGGGGCTCACCACCGTCCAGGAAACTCCTTGGTCCGATTTGTTCTCATAGCTGAACGCAATTCACACCAAAGTAACAAAAGGAAGAATTGATTTAGTGTTTGGCATTATGTTACAATCAAAACTACATTTTATGTTGTATTTACTATTAATTTAAGCTTTTTCATGCAAGCGTGATACAGAGAAACAGTGATAGTGGAACAGTACTTGAAAGGATTTTTAAGGGTCATATTATTGCTTCAAATACTTCGTCTCTGAATCCAAAATGTAGGTTTAATGCACAGATGTTTTTTGGATGTTTTTTTTTTTCAGTTTTCATTTGAATTTGGTTCTTAAGCAATTCAATTTATGTTCAGTTCTTGTACCTGGCAATATTTTATGTCTGCTTGGAAATGAATAAAGCAGTTATGTAAAAGACAAAGTACGCATCAGGCCTAGAACAGATTTACTAGATGAATATTATGTGAAAGTCATATCTCTGGGGACAAAAGACAAGGGATCCAACAAAGTCCCAACACAAGATAGCTATTTTTTGTCATTGTGTGGTAATGTTTTTTTCCTTATAGATTCAACCTAAAAAATAAGAATTTAAAAAAATATATTTTTTTGATTGTCTGTGGATCCAACTGAAAATGGAGTAATTTTCCGTTTTCTGTCGATTTAATATTATTTTATCCTTTCAGCATAGTTAGAGTTAATGTGTCCAAAGAAAAACTTCAAAAGATCTGCAGAAAGTCTCAAGAAATTTGTATCAGAACCACTTAAGGCTTTTAGTGAAGTCTGATGATTTGGGAACGAAATATGAACGACGAATGTTGGCTCAAAACTTTTTATAGCACTGTATAAATTGTCCAAAACTGAGGTTTTTATGGGGAGTTGCTAAATCTGGGGTTTTGTAACCAAAATGTGCATCATTGTCAACAGTCTCACTTAAATTAAAATAAAGTCTTACATCATTAACATGGAAACTACTCTCTTCTGGCAGTGCTGTAGATGTTCAACATGGTGCAGCAGCCTAAAATAGAAAGGTATTTCCACGCACTCTGTCCATGGACTTGACTACTATAGATATGAGGGTGTACGTCTGCGTACAGTGGGCTAGAACATAAACTAAATGTAACACAGAGATACTTTATGAAGGAAAGATGATCATAACTTAGAAGGGACAGTGTTTTTATTTACTAAGATCAACATCAATACTGTGACCTTCTTGTAACCTGACCCTCAGTTTCCACTGTAGGTGCAGTTTTGACACAAATCATTTTCGTTCACTATATACTTACATTTTAGCATCTGAAAGTTTTCCCTCCTTGTCTTGGCACTGTCCAGTGTGACGAGTCCACGTTCCATTCACTAGGACCAGATTGAACTCTGTTCGCTCTGAACAGCTGGTGTTGCTTGAATTCATGTTTCCAGAGTTGCTACCTTCATATGCACCCGCTTTGCTTCATGAGGCGACTTACAGGATGCTAGTGAACATGATCACAGCTAAAAGTACAGTACTTAGCACTCAGCCTACCGCACAGGCGTGTATTACAGTACTTATTCCCTGTGCTCAGGGTTTATTAAGACTTTATTACAAGCATGTGACTTTATAAGATACTGAATTAAAATTTTTTTGAATGGATAAGTTTTCTCATCCACAGTTGTTCTATCGCTTTGTGATCTTTGTGGTTGAATAAGTGAGTATATGGGGTATAAAGGACTTACATCCCTTCCACTACATTCTGTTTTAATGGGTTGATGTGTGTATTTTTAATGGAATTTTGGAAGAAGGTGAAAACTGACTTTGGGCTGTCTGCAAAGTGTATTTATAGGTCGTAAAAAGTTAATCAGGCATCTGCAGCCCATTCTAAATTCTGTTGCTGGAGTCCTGACCAATAGGAAAACGGAGGAAGCGGTTTCTTGTCACTTTTTAAAATCTGCTACTGGTCTCTAAAGAAGTACATGGTCTTCCACCAAAATGCATTTCCGTGTAGGTTGTCAAGTATGCACCGTGTAAATGTGTCAGGTTTTCAAAGAGCTGCTTACTTGTGGTTACCTGGACAATAAGGGAACAAGCAGAGGCAGCATATAGTTTTTGATGTCCCTCGTCTCTGGAACAAACTATCTGAAAGCTGTTGGTTCTTTTAAATCAGGACAGAAAGCATTTTAATACATAAGTTAGCAGTAACAAAATCTATTTTCCACTGTTTACACTGACTTTAGGGGACCATTTTTTATTTAGTGATGTTATTGATATTGTATTGTTTTTTGTAACAGTTTAACTGTGTTGTTGTCTTTTGTAAACGAGATATTTGATCTCAAGGAGTTTTATCTTGTTTAAATGAAGGTTGATTGGATTTTTTTTGTGTTTACTGCAGATTCTGATTACAAAATTTGACTTATGAACTTTTTGAAACAGCTTTCTTTTATGCCATGCCTTTATGCTGGTGCTTTATTATATTTATCTTTCCTTTGATGTCCTGTGAGGCATTTTTGATTGCCTTGTGTATGAATGGCCCAACATGAATAAAATTGCCATAACTTATAATTTGGTGTGTTTATAAATACAGTTAAATCGCTGTTTTAAACTAGTACATCTGAATAATAACTTCATTCTCTTTGCTTTTTTTCCACATTTAAAGAAATCTAAACTCTGTGCTTCTGCTTTTTTTTTTTCTTCCCTTAAATCTTCTGAATCTGATTCTGTGTCAGTTTTCTTTTTAAGAGCGACTCAACTCAATGGAACAGGCTGGACGATTTTAGATTTATTTTTTTTCCAATTGGCATCTGATCAACTGAATTACACATAATTTATGTGTAATCTCACTACATGATTGCACTATCTAAAAACAAATTTGATTCATCGATCAAATAAGTATCCATAAAATATCTGAATTAGACATGTTCAATTTGATATCCTCTCTAGAAATAATTTTAGTATATGTTAAATGAACTTATTAGATTTAATAAACTGTAACATTTGCATGAACAATCTAGGAATAAATTACAAAGATCACAGACATAATTTCACATAGATCATGAGCAATTTAATATACATAGAGATGCATTGGTTTACAATAATGATAAAATCTGTTTTATAATGTAATGTTCTTGAAAGGGTGAAAAACTTAAATATAAAGAAGCAGTGTATTCTTTTGATCAGCTGGATCGATTATACCTTGAATACAAACAGATCATGTTGGCAGTGAACATTTTCATTTTTATAGCAACATTTTTCTTATGTCCTCTACAAATCTTTATATATAATGATTACTAAAAATAAAATCAGGTAGTGTGGCCCCATCACAGCACAAAGCTGCAATTAAAACAAAGGAACTTTAATTAAGTGCTAACTATCTGTGTTCCCTTTCCTTTGGCTTCTCTCATCATGGTCTTTTTTTTATTGTGAAGAGATAAACTGTATAAAATGAGAAAAATCACAAACAGTTTCACAAACGTCTTATTGTGATCTCAATCACCTGTACAAAAACAGCTGAGAGCTAGATTACCAAACAAAAACTAATGCTCCAAAATTTTAATAATAATAAAAAAGAGAAGGAAAACAAAACTCTAAAGGACAGAGTGTTTGGTTACATAGATGAAGCTGCTGCTTTCTGGAATGCCACTTCACACGTGTGAGTGATTTGGCGTCGCCGTGGAGAAGCTGGACCTAATCGTCAGAGAGAAGGCACGCGATCGAAATGAAGCTCGGACCTCTCCGGGCTGCCGTTGATTTCATCCTGGAGCATTTCAGGGCTGTGGCCGTGCTCGTCTGTGCTCTCCGGAGACTCGTAGGGATAGTTTTCGCTGATCTCCTCATCCTCCTGCTCTTCTTTAATACTAAGGAGAGGATGCGCTGTCAGTACTGACATTTCAAACCAGTGGGGAGGAGTGCAGCAGAGAAGTTGGGGAAAGGGAGAACTTACAAAGCTTGAGGAGGGGACTGTGTTGCGCTGCTGTCACTTTGGTAGCCACATCCGTTAGCCAGCGCTCCGTTCATCTGCTCCTGGAGAATGTGAGGCAGCGAGTGCAGCGCGATGCTACCTATTGAGGCCGGGTTGTACAGGGAGTTGTTTCCATCTAGACCAGCATTCTGAGAGGGGGGAAAGTGACATTAAGTGTCTCAAACATGCCAATTTCTAGCATCATCTTTCATAATACAAAGCTTTTAAAATGGAAAAAAAAACAAAGCTTGAGATCGTATCTCTCACCTGAAGAGCAGACCCAGACAAGCTCTGGCGACTTTGAGAGTTCTTCAGCAGAGATCTATTGGCAAAAATGTGCAAAACAAATTATATATTAATTAGCTGCAGCCAAATGGGAAAATATTACAGCGGCCTCTAGATTCATTGGAACTCTCCTGGAAAAGAAGTGCAAAACGCTTCAAAGTAAATTAATCTTCATAGTAGTAGTAGTAAAATTTTAAACTAAAGATTTTATCTTCAATCTAAACTGAATTTATTTGATAAGGGAAAAAAATTCTATGCTTAAAAAAATATAAGCTTTTTTTTTTTTTTTTTACAAAATGACCATTAGCATGATTATCAGCATCCTTAGGAATTTTATAGGAGTGTTCAGGAAATTTTAATTAGTATTCCCACAATTTCTGTTTCTGCCACTTCTCAAAATAGAAAAGACAACATAACCTGCCATCCTAGCAAAGCAGATGCATATTGAGCCACATTAGTTAAAAATTAGCTACAAAAACATCTACATTTCATATGTAGAGACAAAGCAAGACTTAGAAAGTCAAGAGGAATAAATGTACTTTTGCATCACTGTAAATTTGAGAAAAATCTGAAATCCTTTATTTGAGTACATTTAGTCAGTGAGAGGAAAGCAGCAGAGAATATGTGCCATTCCATTAAGGCAGGTCAAAGTTGACCCTCATACTCAGGAAATGGCTAAAAGAATGTAGGTGTTTCTGAGGTTCTTCAAAAAACTGAAATTTCTTACATGCCTTTTTTCACACGTTTATGTAACATGAATGCATCCACAACTAGGCTTTTAATGTAATCACATTAAAAGGAAAATCTAAAATATCTCAAGCTCTGGATTCGTAAAGCAGTGAGTGAAGAGCTAACAATAATATTTTGGCATATTAGATTTTAGTTGAGACATTTTTTTTTTTCTCTGTAATTTCCAAAACAAAAAAACCCCCGGCAAAAATCCAAAGAGAAAGTTTTAAAAATTACTTTAGTAGTCAATTCCCTTTCATTTTAAATTTCAAATGTGGGCAATGGATATCTAAATAGCAGTTATGCTTTTTTAATAACCCAATTCCTAATTTTGGGATGCACAACACACTAAAAAAAACAAACAAAAAAAAGAGCATACAATTTTGGTTTATTACAAGGAATAAAGTTTTTTATAAGTCTACATTTATTTCTTTGTGAAACCTCGATCAGACTGCCTGTCACTTCCCACCTTAAGTTCAATGATTTATTTAGCAGAAGTCATCACTGACCCTTTCTGTTCCGGCACTGACTTGATTTAAAGCAAATATACTGCAAATCTTTCACCTTCACTGAGCTGTTTACTGTGTTGCTGTTGTCATATTTTATTTAAAGATGTCAAGATGCCCTTCGGTGTCCTTAATTTTGCTACACAAACAAAACAAATATACGCGATGTTAGAAAAGCAAACCCCCGGGACTTCTTAGCTTCAACGCTTGCTTACAGTAAACATTGCAGGCACTCGTGAAGCGGAGTGACAAGGTCAAGTTCTTTGATGTCGGCCACCTGATGTCTAGTAAGATGGGGAAGCACACAGCGTCCTGTCTTACTGTCTACAGTGTACATACCCGTTACCAGCAGCCTTCTGAGGCCGCCGTCGGTGGAACTCGATCTCGTCTACCGTCCACACGGCTCCCTTCACGTTCTCCAGGCGAACAAAGCATTTATGCAGACTGAGGTTGTGTCTGACAGCATTCTGGAAGATTCAAGAAACACCTTGTGCTGTTACATAAATCTCATGTAAATGACAACTAAATGTAAATTAGGTGGGGGGATATGGACTTAAAGTGTTATCCCAGTATTAATATACACTGTGTGTCACATCGATTGTACTCCCACAAACACAAATCCTGCTCTTGAACAACATTCCTATTTGTAATAAGCTTCTTTAGTTTGATTAGTATCACTAAAATGCACACAGTAACAGCATTTCATCATAATGTAAAATTTTTTTATACTTATTGATACACTTTTACTGAACAAACAGTGGAGAAAAATGTAGTAAAAATTACAATCCCAACAAAACGGATAGTTTTAAGAGCTTTTAAATGTCATTAACTTAAAATTTTTGTGACATAGATGAATTAAAATCTTACAATTACAAATTTATCATGATAAATGATAAACGATACAATAAATGCACACCTCAAATTTTAATACAATGAGATGTTTTATGTTCTTATCTTTAAATGTGTTATGTTATGGATACCTTCCAAGTAGCTGCATTACGCCTGAAATATGCAAAGTTCCTGGTGAACCAGTTGTAGATTTCATTTAACGTCAGCTGATTGCGAGGCGATTCAAATATAGCCTGAAACAGATAAAAAGGGAAACAGAGTTACTGTTTTTACAGTGACCAAGTTATGGAGCTTTGCAAAAGAAAGTTGAAAAAACAAAATATTGAAGAGTTATATAGTGCATATAACCAGGATGCCTTACCTGTCTTATGAGGGACGCATATGTAAATGGAGGTCTAACCTCTGTGCTCAGGTAGAACTCTTTATTATCAATTATATCTGTAAAAAAAAAAAAAAAAAAAGGCATTAAAATATGATTGTGAACTTAATATAAGAAAAAGATGTAACAAATAGAAACCGTTCTTTCAAATAAGGTATTTAAAATGCCATGCAACGTATCTGTACCCATTGCGCTTGTGTAAATATTGTCATGTTACAACCACAAACTTCAGAGTAATTTATTGAGATGCTACATGACAAACCAAGGCAAACCAGCACATAATTATAACGTGGAATAAAAGGAGTACAATGTTTGAATTTTTTCTTATAAATACAAGATTATTCAACGTTCACATTTTTTTTTACCGATTGCGCTGCATAAATTAATTTCAAGTTTTACCACAGATTTCTAACACGATTTGGGTCTAAACTTTCAAACACAGGAATGTGCTTTGATCTAAACCATTAGAAGTTATTTGAAGTTTATTTCAAGTCGACATCTTGTTGGTACCATTATATTTTAAGAAAGGGAATTAAATAGAAATGCATAGCAGTTTTCAGGTCTTCATTTCCAAAAAGCTTCATGATTATGCATTACTTATTGTGTCTCAAGTGTCCCGGTAAAACACAATGAAGTTCATATGGTTGCAATGTTGTAAAGGTCAACGGGTATCAAAGTTTTGCAAAGCGCTGTAAATCCTGCAGATATTCCTGATGTGTTCGGTACCTTGGCTCACAGAGCGGCTGTATCGCCTCCGTACGGGAGAGCTGGTGAACAAGCTGTTGGGGGTGAGGACTGACGGCGAGTCAGAGAGCGGTGTGAGGGGCGTGGAGGGGGCTGTGGCACTCTGAGAAAGGCTCATAGGAGGAGGGGCTTTGGGCAATGTCACCGGGGCGAAAGACACATTAGACACCAGGTTCACCTGCGCACACACACAAAAAAAATAAAAATAAAAACACAAAAAATGTGTTATCTACAAGCCAAGCGGAAGATGTTTGCAAAAAGAGTAAATGGAAAATGAGAACTCACGGGCTGAGCTGCAGGTTTGGGTTCAGACGATTTGAGATGAGCCATCATGGCTTGCAGTCGCTCCTTGTCTTTCTTCAGCTGTGTTAGATGGAGGACCAAAATAGAGCGTGAGGTTGGTTGGTGAATTCACAGTTTTAGTTACATGGCATTCAATGTGTCATCCTGAGTGCTGTAATTATCCAAACACAACACCTCTGCTTCCAGGGAGGGTGCAAAAAACACAGCAGAACTACAAATACATCCACATTTACTTTGACAGAGCTGTCTTTTCACAACTCATCACAGACATTTTAGTTTTATGAAAGTATAACACGCAAAAATAATTCTGGTAAACGGAAGATGATTCATCGATTTTGTTTTTGTTCGAGAAAGAAACCAGCGTTCTCCATACCTGCAGCTCCAGCTGTTGAACAACCTGCATCTGCACACGGCACTGCGCTGTACTCTTGTCGTCAAGTATGTGGTCGCTGTTCAAATGTCTGACATAAACAAATATGTTTAAACATTAATTAGTCAGAGGACGCGTACTAATTGTAAAGTTGGGAATGTTCTATTAGTTAGCGTCAATGCTAATTTAATTGTTATGTACTCACTTCATGAATGCCTGAAAGTCTCCAAAAACAGTTTCACAGCCTGGCCATTTGCACATGCCGTTTCCATACAGAGGATGGCTGTTCTGGGGGCTTTCCTCCTGTGACCCACTGCACAAAATGCAAACACCAGCTATCAATGGAACCTTTCAAGAATCCATACAAACATGAGCAACCAGGAACAGAAAGCAGTAAACTGTAAACCTTTCTTTCCTCTTCAGCAGGGTGTGATGACCGTTGGTGGCCGATTGGCTGGAAGACTCTCGGATATCTCCACCAGGAGAGAGGACGATGCCGTTTTCACACCCTGAAGAGTCACAAATAGACACAGTGTTTCCTTAGAGATATATGCAGCTACACTACAAGTCATCTGAGTGAAGCTCAGATGAAGATCTGTTCCACTTGAGGCGCCATGACATCAGAAGTGTCATTAGAGGTTTATTGGTTTAATCAAAGAACGCCCCCTGCAAAACTGTCCTGGATCCCACTGCTCCTATCTGTTTCCCTCACTTGTTCTCAAAGTTGGTTTGGATTAAAAAATAAAAAAAAAACTGCAATTATATTCAAAGTATTACAAATGTGTTTTAAAAACAAGTTACAGTCAAATGTAAAAAAAAGTAGGTTATCCAACTTATATATTTGCAATTTATCTGCTATATTTTGAGTTTGAATCATTCGGACATACAGATAAAAGAATATGTGGGCATAAATTCCATTTTATATTCAACAGGAAGCCAAACGCTGCATTTTGAGCAAAAGATCTCTACATAATTAGCCTGGGGTCTTTCCAATCAGCTTAAAGAATTCATACTTTGAATTTTAATCAAAACCTATGGTAAACATAAATAAACTCAGTTGAAATGCTAAATGTCCTAACAGAGTCCCGAGGCTGTTGTTCGGGTTATACAGAAGCCTACATGCAGAGCAGTCAAACCCGGCTCTAATGATTTCAACTCAAAATATGTTAATGATGCAGGTTTGTACAGACTGTTTCTATTTTCATTTGTGTCTAAGAAGACAGCTTCAGTAGCTCAAACAATTAAAGATAAACATTTAGCTGCTTTCTTAGCAAAATCTAACCTGAGTAGACCCTCTAAAAAATTCTAGTACTTGAAATTGAACTTGATTTAATTCCTCCACAGAAAGTTTCCTTTTAAATTTAACTTCCTCCATAGTAATGAAGGGAAGACATGAGACTGTGCGATGCATCATACCTGGAGCTACAGTGGGGGTGCTGGGAAGCACAGACAGCAGGCCTTGCCTCTGCAGGTTCAGGAGATGCTGCTGCTGCACCTGAAGCAGCTGCTGCTGGATGGCAATCTGCTGGGCTGTGAGCTGCGACAGACGATCAGGGATTAAACTTTCCACAAATATTCTCTGTTGGGCTAAGAAACAGGAGCTTTCTGTACTTTGTATTTACACAACATTCAGTGTTGAGTTAATAACCACAAGTCAAAGCAGTCCCATTTAATTACTTCCCTGATGTACTGAGTATTTCTGCAAGTTACCTCTTGAGTAACTATCCCAGCATTCTTCTGTTGCAACAGCTGCATATTGATCTGCTCTTGCTGATTCTTGAAGACCTCCTGGATTTGTTGCTGCAGACATATTAATAAAGTTAGAATGACGCGGGTACAGGGCCTGTGTTAAATGTGGCATACGAAACGAGCTAGTCGTGCCATTACCTGGTGTAACATGAGCGCCTTCTGCTGCTGGACTAGCACCTGGATTTGCTGAGGACTGAGGACGGGCTGCTGTGGCGCCTGCTGCAGTGGCTGCGGAGCTTCAGCAGGCGGGGTCATCATTGACAAAGATGCTGGAACCTTCATCGTCAAAGGAGAGAAGATCAGACTGGTTAGTCTTTCCCAGAAATGTAGGGAGAGAAGTCAATAATTGTTTCTGAGGAGGAAAAAGAGCTGGAGTCTTTAAACGGGACATATGCCTTTTTTTCTTTACCAGGTTTTACAAACTCAAATTTAAGATCTTTTAAGACCATTATGAATTAAGTTTAAGTCCTATATCACAACAAAAATGTAAAAAAGAAATGCAATTGTTTTTTGTTTTTTTCAGGGGACCAAAACAGTAAAATTTCGGTGATCTTTTCGTGGCTCTTGGCTTTGGCTTTGTGCTTCTCACATGGTAACCCTCGCAGTGTCAAACGTTTTCAAAGAATGTGTGTAGTCTCGATCAGGTTACATACAAGCCAGTGCCAAAGACGGATGTTGTCCAATCAACTGCCGATAAATTTACACACCCATCATAGACGCAAAAAAAAAATAGTGTCTTTTTTTGCGAATGTCGTCCAGCCAATAAATTTATAGATGCAAAGAAGTCAGATAGAAAGTATCAGCGGCAAGTATTCAGCTTGTTCCTGGCAGGCTTAATCGCCTCAAGGCAAAGAATGCAGTGAGTGAAAATGTCTGTGTGCGACTTAAACTTTCGCCTGATACAAATGTCCCATAAGAACAAACCTACATAGTCACGACAAAATGTACAATCTGTGATTATTTAAGGCCTCAATTTTAGATTCATGAATTAAACACTTTTTAAGGATGCTCTCTGCTAACCAGATAGTCAGGTTCATCAAGTCAGGCATTTTCTGGAGGACAATACTTTTCTGGATGTCAGTTCAGTGAACAGGGAATTTGTAGGCTTGGATTTTGACCCAACAGCTGCTTCAATTTCGTCCATAATCTGCTTCAATGATTTACCGAAAGATGGATCATTACCAACTAGAGCGGCATAAATCAGAATCCAACAATTTGATGGGCTCTTCTATGACTGTCAAGCAGTAAAAAAAAAAAAAAAAAATCTTTCCAAGTCCATCCATTGCATCAAAACTAAGAGCTTCCTCCATTTTTGGTCAATTGATGGATTGACTACCAGCACGTCTTGTGTATGAGTGCGTTAAAATTCAGAAAACGTTAGGAGACACATGTTTGGTTACTTAAAACAGGATAATTCTGAAATTACTTTTTTATTTTCTGTTGGATTAAAATTTCTGCCTCTACAAACAAAAAACTGCATGTTTCTCCAATCCAAAATTTTTTGAATCAATCAACAATGAAATCGGCTGGTCACACTTAAATGGCTAACTAGAAAATGTAAGCATACTTGGTTAATAAAAACATTTTTTTCTATCACCTGCTAGATAACTGAGCTCGTTTTTCTGTGTATGCAGTTAAAAATGGTCATCTTGGATACCAATGGCTCTGATTTGTATAGTTTGTGTGTATAAAACAACCTGCGGGTTCCTGCAGTTCTCTTGTACTTAAACCACAACATATCAGACGTTTCAATAGGACAATATGTTAAAACACAAATCACAGCATAACGCTGATTTTAAAATATCTTCGAGTTTTGCACCCATCATCCTTATGCACTGTATAAACAAAACAGTCCATGCCTTAGAAGAGAGTGAAGTATAAAAATACAACTTTATCTTTGTTGCTGCTTTTATGGCTGAAAGGTTAAAAGATAAGAAACAGAGGACACAGAGTTCAGACCGAACACAAAGTAACATTCCTCACAGTGAGTCAACCAAATTTAACTAAAACTAAATTAAGACCAAACGGGACCCACATTATTACAGGAGGTAATTGGTGAAATATAAGCAAAGCATAAATAAATAATGGCCTAATAACAGCATTACTCTCTAGGAATCATGCATCATTATGGACATTTTTGTAACTGAATAGTTTTTTTCCCTTGATCTAGTCATTATTTTAGCAATATTTTTGTATCAACCTCTTGACTGGAATTTTACTTTAATCCTTTTTTTTGTTTTACTACATCAAAACAATTACTACAAGCTTAAGCATTTAGTCCCTTTTCCTGCATAAATCTTTTAAACTATTTCATTCTTGCACAAAATTAACTATATAAAAAACATAAGAGTTCACTCAATTACATTGATGCATGACTATATTTTTCTGCTTTTTTAGGTTAAAACTGGTTAACTTCAGTCTGGATCAAAACTCTAAAATGTTAAACATTTATCAGGGTAACAGGATGGTCTGATAACTATCCGTTCTCTACTAAACATCACAACACCAATATTCCTGACATTTTTTCTGATATTCTGGAGGGACTGGTTCTGTTACTTTACAACACTACATTTGATAGGCGTACGGAGACATGTGCAGGATTCTCAGTCAAACCATGTTTTTTGGGATGAAAATATCTAATACATCTATGTCAGTGCATCGCTGAGCTCTTCACTTTTTGGCTTGGATAATTCAATTTCTAAATTTCAGCTATACAGCTCTTCTAATTGAACTTGTTTTTAAATTAGATGCAACGGCTTTCAGCCCAACCCACACTTATTGCCGTCAACTGTTTGAAAAAAACAACAACAAAAAAAACCCAACACTTTCCCTCACTTTCCAGAAAGACAATTTTATCTTAATTACATCTTAAAGCATTAGATCATGGAATACATTTTTGTTTTAGTGTCAATTCGGTCAAAGGATTTTTTTTTTCCTAAATGTTATCATTCAGTAATAATCTCAAGCTCAAATCAGCTTATTAAAAAAAAGAAAAACTACTGAACCATGTGTAATTAAACACAGCGCCACTCAGGAAAAATAAGCTGTTATTCTTGCCTAACCACCTGTTATTAAATTCTTTCTATAATTCTCAGTTCAACTTTGCGACGTGACCCGAGTGGTTCTGACATTACTGCTAAAAACAGCAGCAGAAATACAAAAACAACCAAAACACAGGATGGCTCAGGGGAATTATAACTCCAGCGAAAACAACAACAACAACATCAACAGCAGCCAGAACCCGAAAAAACATCTTCTTCTTCTTCTAGTCGGAGCAATTACCAAACCCCGCCTCACCCCCACCCCTCATCTGTCCCCTTGCTGTCAGCTTCACAGCTCGGGAGTTGTTTATGGTAAACATAAACTGAGGAATCAAAATGGCACAGAGATATAAATAATGAAAAAACAAAAGCACACAGAGCCTGTTTACGAAAACAGAACTTGAGATTCGTATTTTAATTAAGGTTTGAACCACAAACAAACATTCCTCTCCAAAGGCACAGTCTGTTTGGAGTCGGGTAAACAAACTGACAGAGAATTTCACACAGGCTTTGGGCTAACAATAACAGAGGACTGCCTCCTGGTTTGCCCTTTCTTATGAAACTGCGTGCTGCAGAATGGCCACTAAAGCAATGAAAGGAAAAAAGAATAAAGAAAAAAAAAGGCAGGTCCATCCCACGGACAGAGCCAGTTGGCCCCCTCTATTTTTTTCTGTGGACACCATCAACACAACAACAGCCTTCGTCTAATCCCCGTTGCTATGGCAGCGTGCAAGTCCAAACATCTTCTGTTGTTGTTATTGTTGAAAGTCATACCAGTGAGCAACTGAGTGTAAACACAGATCTGTTCCCGCAAGACTGGTCTTGTGAACTCTTTTGAGAAAAGACTGACAGCAGAGAGAAATGCTAAAAATATGCAGGAGAAAAAAACACAAACAAACAAACAATAAGCTTCTCATTCCAGAACCGATTCTTACTGCTGTGCTGTGTTTAAAAAAAAAAAAAAAAGCACATGCACTTTCTGATAAATCCAAACATCACTCTTATGCAAAATAAAAAGAAAAAGAAACATAGACACTAAAGCAACTAATTACAAAAGTCTGGCTGTATATGCTAGAACACAACAAACCTGAGAGTCTCCATTGGAAGGTTTCTGAAATACTCCTCGGCAACTATGAAAATCTAACCCAGCTTTTCCACGTGACGCGAGCGTAAACAGACCTAACAATATAACACTGATCCCTCCACCCGGCAGGAGCCGAGCTACCCCCTCCTCTTCTAAACCTCAGCTCCACACACACACACACACACACACACACGCACGCACGCACACACGCGCACTCTCCTCCAAAACCCATTCCCTGCACTCTCTTTCACCGTGAAGAAGCTGAGAAACACAGACGAGAAAACAGAAAGGTTTAAAGACTCATTAAAGTTATCTAACTGCAAGGGTACTTACTGGGTAAAAAAAATAACAAACAAAAAAAAAAACTGTGGTGCTTGGATATGGTTCAGATGAAACAGATTTATTCACGCATTACTGGGTGGGGGAAGCATCTGGATCTGCTGAAGTGGAGATAAATGTTTATCCATGTCTCCTTACACCTATCTAGTGTTACAAAGTAATAGAACCCCTCACTGCAGAATGATGTCATGAAAAATATCGAGGTCATCATTTTCAGCTGCAACAACACGTTTGTTCTCTTTCTTTTCTCAGTCAAATGTCTTTTATTCACCAATCAATCAGCCAGAGATCAGAATATCAGGCATGTTCATGAAACCCATGAAGCCGAGAAACTCCTAGCACTTCTTACACATATACGCTTATAACTAAAAGCATGTTCGCTGTGTTTGGTTGAGTAAAGTCCAGATAATCTAATNACAAACAATTTATTTAAAGAAAAAAGAATGCAGAACCTTTTCATTTTCATTCTAAAATTAAAATTGGATGAAAACTGGAATCAGCAAGGCAGACCTTAAATAAATGTGGAAATCATACCAGCCAGGAAAAAAGTTGATCTGTGCATCTGTAGAAAACACCTTAAAGAAGATTTTTTGGGAGGATGAAGTGTTGGAAATTTCAAAAAAAGATCTGCAAAATATGTAATTTTTTTTTTTAGAAATACGCCAATCAATCATTTGATTTGGAATTTGACTATTTTTTTCAGAATCGGTTCTGATCAATGATCGTCAGGGTGAATACTGAAAACCAGATGTTTTTTTCCCCAATGCGAATGTATCAAAACTAAGAATGCATCAATAAGTAAATCAATAAATAAAAATTATTTGAATCGGTGTTGGCCTAATGACGCATCTCTAGTTGTTATTTGTAAAGCTAACTCTGATGGACTGAATGAACGCCCTGCGGACGACTGACCCCTGCGACCTCTGGAGGAGAAGTCTGGCTGCTCTTCACTCGACTCTCATTCTCAGAAGGATTTCTGCTTTCTATGTGGATTGCTTGTATGGTGTGTCCTGCTGGATCTGACTGGGACTCATGCATCTGGACTTCACTGGCCTGCAAAGAAAGAGAGAGGAAATAAAGAAAGAAGTGAAAGTCACTCGATGAAGCCATTGAGGAATGGCAGAATGCTAAAAACATACATGTTTGGCTGCTTTCAACAAAACAACTTCACACGGTGATAAGAAATTCATTCTTCACGAAAAAATAAAGAAGAATCAGCAGCAGCTGAAATGAGCGTCACAACGTGAAGGGTACACAAGTAAAAAGCACTAAAAGTTGAGAAGTTTGCTTCTGCGGCCCAACCCAGTAATACAAACACACTCTGCCACTAGTCAGAGAGGAAGATGTTAAATCTATTTGTTGAATAACCAAGTGCTGCCATGACTACTGTAAACACAGGGGCCCTGGGTTCGTGTTTATGTGCAAACATATCTTCCTTCTGGAACAATTTACCATTAACCAGGTGGTGCGATAAACGGCTGTGGCAGGTAGCACAATGCACAAGTAGGCTTTTATGTATACAGCTTGGGAGTGTTTGAGTAAAAAGCTCAGCAGCATAAACAAAGGTAAATAAAGAAGGCAAACAAAAAGCATAAGGAGAAAGAAAGCAGCAGAGAAATCAAGCGCTTAACATGCTTGAGAGCTCGACATTTTGAGATTAATCTTCGAATCAAATCAATCTTATACGCACGACTGAGGGGCGACAGTTAGAGAACATCAGATTAGACTACGCTGTGCATATACTGTGACAAACTTAAGGCCAAGAGACTGCAATGAGTAAAAAGAAAATTAAAATCAAACAAAAAAGGTGAAAAATGATGACTAATCAGCAACAAGTTATGTCTAGCTCTAGAGATGTGTCATCCATGCTCAAGACATAACTTATACCTCCGAGCTTCCAGTAATGGCCAACTAAAGCTAAAATCTGTTGAAAACAGGCAGGGACTGGTAACGTCTGAACTGTTTATTTTAGCTCCCGGGATTAGGATTAGTTTGGAAGACAAAGGGCAGAGTTTCCTGTAGAGTTTTTTAAAAGAAGGCTGGAGGGGAAAGCTGAGCGTAAGGGCAAAACTGTAAACTTTGTCAACCACCTCATTCTGAAAGTAATACAAATGTTATCTGGTTGTTCATCAGGTTTATCTTATAAAAAAAAAAGCACATCATATTTTTTTTCAAAGTTGTAACTTTTCAAGGTTTGGATTTTGTTTGTGCTGAAATGAAACACTTTAAGTTGTAATAACAATGATTTTGAACACAAAGCTAAAAAGAGCATGATTCTCAGATTAGAGATGCACCAATAAATGGAGCAAATTTTTTTTAAATGATTTGTTGATTGTCTTTGATCAGTGATCAAATGCTCAAATACTGACAAAATCAGACTTTCCCCCCTATTCATTTAAGTCTTTTTCAACCTGAAAATGCTTTAACCAACAGCATGTACTTCAATGCTAGCTTTTTTTTTTTTTAAGTTCAATGGAAATCTGATGATTTTCTGGGACATGCTTATTTACATAAATGGAGAAATCTTGTAATTTCTTCATTTTCTAACAGATTAAGAACTATTATCTCAAGGAAGCCACCTGCAGCACACTGCTTCTCATCTGTGCTTACAGGAGTAAGAAAAATGCAAATCGGTCAGAAACAGCCTAATTGTTGCATATGTTCCTCAGACTTAACTCAATGTCTTAAATTTGTACGTGTGATAGATGTCTTATGCTTCTAAATGCAGCTAATTAAGCCACAATTAATTCTTCAGTCCAGTGGTTTTATTTATTTGTCAGTATTTTTCATTTGTGCTGTGTTCCTTATGTTCATTTTATATGTACTCTCACATTTTCATAGGATACGGATCGCCAATTAAAAATAAAATTAAACAGACCCACCGTGGAAAAACAACAACAACAACAACAACAACAGTGCAACACTCAATTACAGTTATAATAATGGAACAATTAAGGACTGTAATATGCAAAATTAACCAAACGTTACAGCTAACTGCGTTCTGAAGTGCAGCCATTTCACTCGCAGCAGCTACAACAAAGAACTTAAACTTAGAAATGACCAACAGAATATGTCACCTGAACTGTGTTATTGTAATGTTATTATCTTAATTTGCCTTGAGGCGACATCACATCCGATATCTGTTAACGACAACCACCGCAGTTCTGGGTTTCCGTTTAAGATTGGAGCCATTAGCTTACATAAGCTAAGATAACCAGACAAACCCTGACACTTGAGTCTAATAGGTCAACTACACAAAAACAACCGAGAAACACTCATGAAAGGCAGCTTCACAGTAACGCCGTTTTCAATCAACATCACGCATGGCGTGCACGTTAACGTCAGCTCTAACAAAAGCTATATTATGGGTCCCGACGTTAGCTCAAATGAAACGGTTCTCCCTCTCCTCTTCGCTGCGCCTCCAGGTGGTTTTCAAAATGAACCCATTGTTCAAGCCTGTAATCGTTCAATATCAAGGAGTGAACTGGTATAATGTCGTTTACTCACAGAAATGTGTGCGAGCGGACAGTCTTTGACGCTGGGTGGTGTCAGAAGAAGATCCCTCGATGCTCTCTGCCTTCCTCGGTAACGAGCTAGCCACAAGTTGCTAACGGGGGCGTGGTTAGGGTAAAAGTAAACAATGGTGACGTCATGTTAACACGAGGACTTCTGCATTTTTGACGCAAGTCACTGCAGAAAAAATCTTTCTTCTTTAACAGTTTTTAATAAATAGATTAAAAAAAATAACACAACCAAACATTACCATGTAGTGTGTAAAGTTTTCATTTGTCCATGAATAAATTATGTCTCGAATAAGTTTGATTTTTGAAGTAATAAAATAAAGGAAAATTTAATTTTCTAAAAAAGCCTCTTTTTTTGATTAAACAAACAAATAAATGAATAACGTGAGAAAAAAATAAAACTAGAAAACATGCTGATAGTTTGTATAGAAAATGCTAATAAATTATTACGTCGGTTATGAATATATATCGGAATTCACCAAAAAACAACAGCAAAAAAATAAATAAAAAACGTTAACAAATTCAGACATTTCATAAAACACAAGAACAAAGCAAAAACTAAATGACCTTTTAGAAAACAAAAGCAACTTTGAACATGTAAAACCAACACACGAATGTAATAATAGACCCAAGCATAGTGAGTCACTGATGCAAATAGTTTTCTTTTGTTTGTTTTCCTATATTAACATTGTTAATGTTGTTTTGCATAAATTACTGCAAAACAATGTGGCATAGCATAGAGGTTACCTGTAGCACTGTTGGGGTAACGAAGCCTACCTTGAATAAAGTGGCATTCAACTCATTTACAACTCATTACATTGTTGGGTCTTTAATTAATCTCCTGACAATAATGGCCAGCTGCTTTATGGTATTTTGGTCAGTTTGCCAGCCTAACCAAGCACAGTGAAGCCATAATCATTAAAGCAAATAATGATTGTGTGAGAAGGTTTTAAGTCCTGCTGGAAAATGAACCAGCATCTCCACAAAGTGTGTCAGAAAAGTGAACTACAGTAAATCTTCCTAGTAGACCACTACACTGACTTTGAACTTGGGAAAAAAAAAAAAAAAGAAAAAAAGAACGTGAGATCAACACGAGGTGACACCTATATTACTGATTGTGGAAACTTCCCATTGAACCTCATGCAACTTGGGTTCCTTTCTCTTTTTCAAAGAAAGACAAATTTTGCTTTCATTTTTGCACCACTGAGCAACAATGGAATCCTTTTTTTTTTTTCTTAGTCCAGATAAGATTCTTCTTACTTTATCTCTGCATCAAGCTAACAAAACCAAGCAATTTTAAACAGTTATGACATGGCCTTTACACATCTGTGTGTGGTAACGCCCCGAAACTCTCTAATGGGCTGTTTCACAATCCCCTTGAGGCTTCAGCTATACTAGTTGCTTGTGAACTTTGTTCAACCTTATTGTTTTTTTTCCTTCCACTAAACTTTCCATTAATACCTTTTGATACATAATGTGAACAACCAGGTTTTTTATTATTATTTTTTATTTACAAGATACATTTGTGGCTTACCCTTCTTGAGAAGGGTATCAGCGACAGCCTGGTGGACTGCTGAGAAGTCAATAGAATTTGACATTACCTCAACGTGCATAATTTCTGTCCAGCAAATCCTTTTTTGTTTTGGTCTTAAGCAATGTTATGATTTCCAGAGAGACCTGCATTTTAGGCATCATTTACCCTGAGCCATAAACATCAAAATTCACAGAATTTATGATTGTGTATAACATAGTGATATGCATTCCACTCTTTGAATTGATTTTCTAAAATAGAATTATTAAAAAAACAAAAAACTAAATATTCATCTAATTGATCTATTTATAGGTGCACCGGTATAATAATATCCATTGTATCCTGCCCTGCAATTAATGGTTATTATGCTTATTATCCACAAGTACAAAAATGTGACCACTAGAGGGAGACATTATCAAAGCAAATGCTGTTTAAAATGGAGTATTATTTTACTATTGGAAATAGCAAGCACATAAATATATAAACATTACCTACATCTCAGCGTAAATGCCCTTGTTTTTTATTTTATCCCTCCTACCCCCAAGTTTGAAAAGGAAATACCCCAAATATAATATTTTATATAACTTTTCACACAATATTCCAAACAATAATGAATAAAAGTTCAGAAATCTTTATTGTTTCCATTTCCAACACATGGAAATCTAACAGTGAAACATGAATAGGTGCACAATTAAACCACAAACAGGGAGAACTTTAACATCGTAAACAATCAATAAACAAGGCACAATTTGAGATCAACAATCAGTTACAAGATCTTTGATCTGAAGTCATCTGTCAGCAGTACATATGTGCAGGACAAGAATATTATTATTCTTAACAACAGTGTACATTTGAATGAACATAGGAACTACTAACAAAGTCAAAATGAAGTTAAGTTTGATTAAGTGTGTTGTATTAAAATGATTTTTCTTGTTGATATGTATTTTAATACGAGAAGTGAAAACGGCACTGCCTTAGTCTTAATGAGTCCTCAACGGCTCTGCAGAAACAAATTACATTGTACCTTATTGTAGGCAACAAAAATGCAGTGTTAGTCATACTACTTGGAATGAAACCCACACATGAATATCAGAGAAAGTGCAAGAGATTTTGTGTTGAAGCAGCCAGCAATCTTTGACCTTTTCATTTTACTTTATACACCTAGGGCCAACAACATAAGATATAAACAACTCATGTGGCAGTTATCTGAACAGGTTTCTCAGTTTTTTTCTCCAAGGATCAGTTAGATTTTTAATCTGAACAGAAGAACAGAGAACCCCTTTGACAACAACATTTTCATCTATTACAAAAAAGGAGAAAAAAAACAGAGAAACTTCTCATTTCATCAAAATGTGGCACAAAACCAAAGTGTATTTAGTCTCCAGTATCTCAATGTCACATAATTATCAGATTATCAGATGTCTTGGACACAGATAAAAAATTAAACAAGGTGCTTAATTCAAAGCAAAAATGGCAACCACAACAAAGAACATTCTACTAGTTAAAAGTAATTGCATATATTTCCCAGAATGCAATCAAGGTGTTTTGTGCATGGAGATTACTGTGTGTAAAGTTTAGGTAAACATTACACAGCATGTTTTGAGCTTTGCTACGTATACTAAGAATGGCATGTTCCTTCGCACAAAAATCCAACACAAGGAAGATGAAATGCTTTATGGTACAAAGGATTTCCATCTGTAGTGCATGCAACATTTTCCTAAATATTACTCAAAAAGAAATTTTGTACAACATATCACCTATGTATTATGTAGCTGTATCATCTTAGATCATTTACTTAATACAAATCAGCAGTACCTGTCATTAATTACATAAAAAAGATCTATGCTAGGTTAACGGCACATTGGATGTCAGAGATGATCTAAAACTGACAGATCTATTTTGCGTTTATAAAACTTTACAGTGCAATAAGAACAGAAATACATTCGAAGATACCATAAAACTAAACTACTCCGTATAACTGTATTTTTTTGCAAATGTCAGTGATGCTTAGATGAAATGAATTTCTATTGACTGAAAACACTTGGGCTAAATTGAGATACTTAAGAGGAACTATAGCAATTTGTAGTCTACCTGAGTAGTCTGTAATAACTTTATCAGCAGAGAAGATTGTTGTGCAACTGAAAACATCTAATGTGCAAAATATTTAGTGTCTTGTTCGACCTCCTTCGAAAGCGTGGTGCTCCTTGTGTGCTAAAGATAATAGAAGATGTTAGATGAGAAGGTAAGCAAAGTACTCAAAAGTATGCTATTAAAAACAAACAGAAGACACTGTTCAATGGAAAGAAGATACTCACGTTTATAAAAAACAGCTTTAAAAGGTGTCTGAGGGAGGAGCTCATAGATCTTTCCCAAGATGTTTGACTCGTCGGCACAGGAAGCGTTCCCATTCCAGACCTGAACGACATCTTCTCTGTCCCGTACGCTGATGCTGACCCCAACTACCTCATCTTCTGTACACATAAATGGAAAATGAGTTAATAGAAACATACAATAAGACAGACTGCTCATGGTGCAATAAAGACATTAACAACATTCACTTTTGAAAAATTATTTTTTTTATGTAAGAGAAGTAGCCCAGTTAAAACATGATTGATCACAGTTTGTTCATATAAAAAAAACTGTCCAAATACCAGACACCGAGTTCCCCAAGTCTCTGTATTTGGATTGATACTGCTTATGCTCTAAGTTTAGGTAAACATTACACAGTATGTTTTGAGTTTTGCTAGGTAAGTGAAGCTAACTTAATTTTATAAATGGCTTGTTTTCATGCATTTCCCTATTATGTCTCTAGTGTTACATTATATTGAAAAGGAAGTAACTGATTGCAAATGAATGTTTCGCAACACTTTTAATAACACAGAAAAGTATGTCTTAACATGCTTCAGGTGCATTTATTGTACATAAATGACTAGAGGTTGTTATTAAATAAGTGGTATTTAGAATTTGTTCGATACGCTGTTTTAAGGCACTTTATATATCTTCACTAGGTGTGCCTTTTTATGAAGTTTTAACTCTTTCCCTTACACAGCTTTTACAAAGTGATATTTAGTGAGTAATATGCTGAATTTGACCACATTAAAAACAACTGGATAAAACAGGACTGGACATTATAACAATTGCTACAACTCACCATTTCAAATCATAAATTAACTTTAAGCCAGTTTATTTCAGCATTGAATTTATTTATTCAAAGACATTTACCTGAAGCACAATAATCGCTGAACTGTTCTCCAATTGTGGCCAATAGCAACTCCTTCCACACAGAAGACTGTAAATATGAGGAAAGATTTAGTAAAGAAATCAACTTCCATGTTAAGTAAAAAAAGAGTGTTATTTCTCTTACAGTACACTCTTTGGGCACTTTCATTTTCCAAACACCACCTTTAGCATTGCTTTCTTCTTCCCTGTATGCAAACCAGAAGGAACATGAGCAAATATTCATATTGGGAAGCATGGTAAAAATACAAGCGCACCAATCATTTTTTTATTTTCCCATATCCCAGCCTCTTGGTTTTTGTCAACTGTCAGAAAGAAACTTCTTGGGTGAAAGGAAATAATTCTAAATCTAAATTGGCCAGTGGTATGAATAATTTTGATCTTAACTGTATATATCCTTGTTTCAACTCTTAAAATTTCCAAAAGGCTGGCAACTTTTCCAAATCCAACATGTTCCATGACAGACAAAGTTTAAAGTTTGAAAGGACAACATAGAGAAACTTGTCTGAATTCTGTTCAAGCTTCCTGCTATCTGATGAAGCTCACTCTCTCGTAGCCTGAATGCATCCATCACTGACACTTAAAATACTTCTTCACTCAGAGTAACATCCAACATACTAAGGAGCGTTGACACACAGCATAACCTAACAGCTCATAGGTATCCTACCCTGGTCACCAGATGTCTTTTCTAATGGTTATCTAATTTGACCGTGCCAGCAGAACTCACCAGAGTGGCTTCCTTTCTCCCCTCATCAGATGATAGCTACATCTCAAAGGCAAGCTGGACACACTTGGGATGTTGTTGTAAACTCGCCAAAAGTTCTGTTACATTTCCAAGGGGAAAAGAGAAAGCAGGTTAATGTTTGACATCAACAGTCAAAACAAATATGACTGACTGGCCTTATAACACTTTTATTTTTACAGCAAATTACTAAAACTAAAAATAAGACTAATTTTGTTTTCCATACATGATTAAATTGTGACCGAAACATGCTAAAATAGCCTTGCATCTTACCTGAACAGTCTCCACTGTGTAGATTTTCTTCAGGTTTGACTCACACTCAGCTGCTGTTGTACCTGGTAGAGATCTTACCAAAAAAGACAAATCAAATGTCTGTATATTTTATTTTAAATGTGAACATGTTTAAATTACTTTCTTTGCATTTTTCTTTTGTTTCAGATATACCATGGCTGCCATCTGTGCAGATAAATTAGAGCAGCGGTAGGGTAGGAGGGAGTCAGATGACTGACTAGCCAGTAAACAGGACTGACCCCATTTTAACACTGCCTCCCCTATGCTCCACTAACATGTACACATAGAGCATGCTGCTTGAAATAAACACTGTTCTGATTACATAACATTATACATAAAAGGTGACTTTTATTTTTTTCCCCTAACAGTTAATAAGAACTTAACCCACAAAAGATTTGTTGCTAAAATTGAAGTGGAACAGAGACACCAGCAATGACTCAGCAAGCTGAGAACAATATGCCGTGCTTATGAAAGCGGACACTGACCTGATTTCTACTTCTGGATTTATTTTTAGTTATTAATAGTTTCAAATTACAGTTTTTGTTGTAATGTTATTTTCTTTAACATATAAAAAATATTTGTTATTTCTCACAGTTGTATATTATATAAAAATGATTTTTTTATTTTATTTTTTAAGAAAAACAAATTTTCCCACCTTTTCCAATAGTCTTATAATAACAAATGGGCAACAAAGGTAAATTCTAGGTCTGTTTTTCTTTGTTCCTTGAACGAGTCAATCAATTCGAAAGAGTTCGCTCACTTGTCACCGACAACAGTTTTATAACAAAGCAGTTTGGAGAATTTAAATGTTTTCTTACCTATCAAGCCAGAAAGTCCAGGGTGAATGTAATGGCAGAATGTCATTTTCAGTGCTGTGTGAAATCTTTCCTAAATCTCTGTCGTTGATATGAATGTTTTTCTCCAGGCTTGGCGGTGAGCTCAGCTGTAAAGCAGCTAATGGCACTGCCATTATTAACTATGAAAACCGAAGAACTTTGTGTTGGAGAACTATCATAGAGCAGGATTCCCACGCAGGCGTTTCTTCGGAGTTATGCTTGTTTATACATATATATAGATTCCCTGGGTAAATTTATCCCGGACCAGCTGATGAGTCATTGGTCGAATCCCCAGTTAGCAGAAAAGACGCTCTATAACCGCCAGCCCACAAAACACCACAGATCTCGAAACTTCTATTGCCAAAGTCACGGCATGCCTGAAAATGCAACTTTAGTTATTCGCGTTATTGGATCGAGATGTTCTTGAACTACGCGGATTTATTTTTAACACCAAGTTGCATAAAGACCTTTGTTGATCTCCATCTCTCTTCCTCAGAAGTGCAAACGTAACTGCAGACATGCGCAGTTCTGCACTGCCAGCAGCTTTGTTGGATTGCTACCTGCTAACTGCTCTGCTAACCAACAAGCATTTCCTGCCTGAGGACTGGACACAGCTATGGATATCGACGCAATATTGGAAGCGTTTCAAGGCAATGTTTATATTTATGAAAAAAATAATAATTCGTTTTCTAAAATGTTTAAGTTAAGTGTTTGTCCCCCCACGATAAATCGGTGTTATTTGCTAACTACGTAACGCACGTTACTCTACGAAATGCAGCTTTTTATGAAAAAATGTGTTAAGAATATTCTTAGGCAATGAGGTGTTATCATTAGTTTGGCTTGGCTGCTTTACAAGTACCTTTTGGTAGGAACAAGTCCGTCACATTCCACACTTTTAACCCGTTTATGTACCATCTGAGACGGTTATGTAAACAGCTAGCTCAGGAACACACTGCTAGCAATAAACTGCTAACTTTGATTTGAAAGTAATGTGGCTATTTTAATATGTAACTATTAGTATTTGTTTCCCCCTCAGCTATTTATAATTTCCTATTTCATAACTAAAGTAAAGAGCAGTTGAAATTATTAACCTAATGCCATTTTGTGTTGTGTGTGACAGTTGTGGTTTGAAAGTAAAATTAATTTCAAAAAGTTTCACGGGCTGCTTTTTGACTGTCAATAAAGTTTATGCATTTTAGTTACTCAGTCCTAAAAGTAAAACTCATGTAAATATTTCTTGGTATCATATGTTTATTTTTATTTTTTTTTAGTGATCATGGCTAACAGCAAATTTTTATTGGTCTCGTAATAGTTTCTTAGAAACTAAATAGAAGGTTTTTATCAGCTGTAAGTAATACAATTAACAGAAATAGACAACTGAAATATAGTGTGTGTGTTTTAAAGGAACTTTTTGATGCTATTTTAAGATTTTGATATACACTTATAATTGTTGTCTTTTAGATTTATTTTCCGTATCTTCTGATGTGCTGATGTTATACAGTTGAATTAATTTTAATAATAATAATAATAAATAGTTATACCCTTTTTACTCACTGTGACTGTTTACAGATTTTGAGAAAAGAGGGAAGAAGGAGACCTGTCCCGCTCTAGAGCAATTCCTGTGTCATGTCGCCAAAACAGGACAACCAATGTAAGTAGGAACTTGCAAACCTCACACAATTTCAATTACACTGTGTTTACAATTATTAGGCATAGACAAGTGAGTATTTTGACCATAAGATCATTTATAGACTTAGTTTTTTAACTTCAAGGGGGATAAACTTGAATTCTTAATGGATTTAAATATGGCATATGATGTCTATCTGTGTAATGTATGACTGAAGGAGGTCAACTCCATGTATTAAGGTGTGTATTATTATTAGGCAGTTTCTATTTTTTTTTTAGGCAAAATGGGCCAAAAAAAGAAATTTAAGTGGCTGTAGTTCTTGGTGCACAAAAAGTTGACTGTCAACAGATCAAGATGCTGACACATTTCATGAATGAAAGGCTTGTAATAGTTATTGAAAAGAAATGTGGCTTGTTTAGCTACTGGTTTCACTTTTTTTAAATGTCAGAAATATTTATTAGAATTTTTTGAGTTCATTCACTTAAGCACTTAAGCAATGGAAATAAAAAGAGATGGAGAACATGTGTTTTTCATTTAGTTGAATTCTGGACAGTAATATTTGCCTGATAATTGTACATATATAGATATTCTTCTAACAAAGCCCAAACCTCATTTTTGTTTCTTAAAAATTTATGTTTAAGGTTTAATAACATTTCGGATTAGTCAAGAGCATGGTAGATGGTGATTTATAAAAACAATCCAATAAGACTTACCTAATAACTGTGCACACATTGTAGACCTGAACATACATAATTACTTATTATCTGTACTTTTTCTAATATTACGTATCCCCTTTAGGATCCCATGGTCACAGTTCAAAACATACTTTTTATTTAAGCTGGATAAAGTGATGGAGGATTTTCATGCTTCAACACCAGAGGAGAGAGACTCTCACAACCCCAATGTGGAATACATTCCCTTTGAAGAAATGAAGAAAAGGATCTTAAAGATTGTGGATGGTTATAATGGGTGAGTGAAGCATGATATAAATACTCTGCAACTGGGCAAAAGAATCAATAAATTACAAACTTTCCTACTCATCTAGATAATAAAGTTAATGCCTTGTTGTAAGGAAACACAATATATTACAATTATGTCATCATTGTGATGACACTGTTTTTCAAGTTATTATTATCACATAAGGGTTTTTGCTATGCAATATTTATTTGCTTTTATATTCCAGGTATAATGAATTCACACGGATTACATGTTTAACACTGGGCTGTGACATTTGAAAGGTTTATCAATAATGGCTCATATTGCAAGTGTACTTATTTGTTTTTATTTATCTTTTTTATGAGAACAGTAACAATAACCATTAAAAGTTTTTTACACCTCATGTTATAAAAAAGATTGCTGGCAGGAAGATGGTAAGGAGGTGTTTTATTCAATTTTGTTTTTACCTTGTTTTCATAGGGTACCGTAGTTCTGCATTTTTCATCATCCATCTATGCTTAGAACCCGTTTCTTTAAACAGTTCTGACGCTGGAAGTGAGATGTGTATGTATTACTTTTACTTATGTCTCTGATAACCTTTCCAGGATTCCATTCACCATTCAGCGGCTGTGTGAGCTGCTTACAGATCCCAAGCGTAATTACACGGGTACAGACAAATTTCTCAGAGGTCTGGAAAAGGTGAGATGTAGTTATCTTTTTAAGGCCTAAAATCCATACATTGGTGCTATGTAATGCATATAAATGTGCAGTCTGTTGCTTTGAACTGTATTTTTATTATTTTTTTTTACTGCAGAACGTAATGGTGGTAAGCTATCTGCATCCCACATCAGAGTAAGTAAATCAGCTGCCAAGTTAATTGTAACAGCTACAAATATTAATGTAAAAGTAATTAATATATATAAATATATATATATTTTTTTACTTCCTTAAAAGGAAAAATGGGACATCGACTATGAATAGAATGAATGGAGTGATGTTTCTTGGAAACCCATCTCTATATTTAGAAAGGTGGGGGTAATTGCTCATTTAAATAGCTGATATTTATTTTAAGAAAAAAACACACTCCTGACTGTGTAGATATTAATCTGTTTGCTGTGGTCTTCTTCAGCAGTCGAAATGTGAATGGGCCAAGTTTATCAAAGACACTCAACAGACCAAAGCTGTCATCGTCTTCACTTTCCACCAATGGACTCCCAGAGTGTCCAGCCAGTAAAGAGTCAGATGGAATCACTGAAATAGAGGAGCACCATTCCAGGTAAATTATGAGTTAAAATGTAGTACAGCGTCCGCCATGTTTATTGGTATTCATAGTAAGAATGTGTAGAAAGAAGAGTTTAGAAAGGAAAACTAAGAGATAATTGTTTTAAACAATTCATAACAGATGCACCACCATAGCATGAGGTGCTTTACACATTTTCAATTATATTCATTATTGTCTCTGTAATAATGGCTGCTCATCAAATGTTTATGATGAACAGCCATTTTCTATCTTATGAAGATACATCTGCATTTCTTTTTTGCACACCATGTTCTTTTTTTTCCACTTTGAAAAATAGCAAAGACAAAAAAGGGCTTCTACATCCCATTTTGGATTTTATCCCAAAGAAATAGGAAGTTGTGCATTAAAATGCTTCAGTTAGGCTTATTTTGAAGAAATTGTAAGGGATGAAAGTAAGTGGCATGTATGTAATAACACTTTTTTCATAACATTTGATCTCTACTTCTGATGAGTAAATGTACATGGATTAAAGATTGAATATTTCAGAATTCAGTGTGAAATTATCTTTGTAAAACAATAATATTTAATAACATTTACTAGGGATGCCAGTAAGTGAGTATGGGAAAGACTGTGTATATTCATTGTAAGGAGACTGTGTAAAGCCAGGGTCCTCACCTTAGTAATAAAATATTGCTAAGTTAAGACTACATCTTATAAAAGCCAAAAACTATGAACATTACCAACAGATTTATTGTTTGTGACAGTGAAACGCCACCTTCAGAAGACGAGGCGAAATCAAAACATGGAATAAAGCACAAACATCGAGAAGAAGACGAAGAATCTGATTGTGACAAACAGGAGGCCAAGAAACGGAAGACTGGTGAATATGATGACGAAATGGAAAGAGAAGAAAATGAGTCATCTTGTCATAAAGAACCGGAGAGTTCATCAGACACACCAGAGTCAGAGGAAGACACTTGCGGTCAAGAGTGCAGCAGTGAAACATTTCATGACATACCCTGTAAATCAGAGAGTCATGGTAGGTGTGAATTCATCCTTACTTAGGCTAACTTGTACTTAAGAACACTTAACAGCAGGATTGTGTTTTTTGTTTAAGACACATTAAAAATATGCTACTTCACAGTCCACAAACATTATTTTTTTTAGAGCACAAGTGTGACTAATGTATGGGTGGACATAAACATTTATGGTTTATGTACAGATGCATCTCCAATAAATTAGAATTTCATCAAAAAGTTTATTACAGTAATTCAATTTAAAAGTCAAATTCCTCTTCTGTAGAGATTTAGAGGGCTCTTTCCAAGCATAATAATGGAAGTTGAACTGGAAGGTACTTTAAACAATCAGTTGATATTTCCACACCGTTAAGGGCATTGTGAAGCAAAGGCCAAGTTGAGAAATATCAGAACCAACAATAAAGGCTTCTATAAAAGCAGCTTTGACTGTCCTAACACCTCAGCAGCTCCACAGGCTTGTTAGCTTTTTGTACATCACATTGATGCAATAATTCAAGCAAAAGGAAAACCTCCACTTTCTGTATTATGCATTCATTGTAATACAGTAGATGGATATAGTTTCCACTAAGCTGAAGTTCTGTTTTAAAATATCTTCCTGATGTACTGTTATTTCTAAAGAAACTTTATTTTCACATTTTCAGTAGCTGCAAGCCAAAATATTCAAAATTGGCAGAACTAAATACTTTACACGTACCCCACCATGTATAACAAATGTATTTAGCATTTGAATTTCACATTTAAATTTAATTATAAAATACATTTTCAATATTTTTTAAATTTTTATTTAATCTCATTAAACAAATGAAGGCTGTAATCCCTTTGACCATCTCCTCTTGCATAAAATGGAATAAAATATAAGCATTTTTGATTTAACTGCAGTTCAAGTTCTTCATAATAATTGTGAATATTTACTGTATTCTATCACTAAAAAAGTGACATCTTCTCTTCTTAGGGGAAAGCATCACACCTTCTGAACCACCTGAGAGGGAAGGAGTGTTGAATGAGGCTGGTGCTGCCGCCAGTGTTCAGAGCAACGTCTCTGTGGATCAGTCGGAGGAAGCGACTCTATCTGAGACACATTCAACCTTCGAACAGGACAATGCTTTGTGCAACAGCAGCAGCAGTGATGCAGAGGGCTTACCCAGTGAAAAAGTATCTTGCAGTAATTCCCCTGAGCTGCCAACAGAGGGTGGTGCTGAAACTTCGGACAGCGCAGAGACCTCATTAGAACTGGGAGAACACAACTAACTTGAAAGGCAGGAATGCCAACTGACTTGTTTTCTACACTGTATGATACAACCCCAAGGGTAAATCTGTAGCACTGTGGACCATTAGGCTTCAGGACCAAGAGTGGACTTGGAGACTTCTTAGAAGGATCTTGACGTCCTCTTCTGTTTCAGCTTCTCACGGCCACTGGTCACCAGATCTTTAAACTGGAAGATGATTTAACGACATAACAAAGACTGCCTTTTTCAATATACAAAACCTTTTTTCTAACCTTTTTTTCTTTCTTAATTTTTATATTTGAACATCTAATTTAATCTAGATAAAGTATTCAGTAATTCCATTAGTTATTTGGTGTTTATTTCCTAGGAGAACCATTTGACAAAGTTGTTTTAGGCCAAGCACAGTAGTTTCAGGTTTCTTTTTTTGTATTAATGCTGTTCAGAGATGATTGAAAACACCTTTAACCAAAATATCATATATGTCTGCTTTTATTTTGTATAAAGCACATATCGCAAGTATATTTCCTGCACGTCACTCTCTTGACAGCTGGAGAAACGTTTTGCTCCGTGTCCGTATGAAGCCAATACAACAAGTTGCCAGTTTGAGCTCTTTTGTTTGAGCAATTTGGTTTGCTGGAAGGGCAGTCATTTTCAATTCAAACTCTGAAACAAAATGCAAGGTACTTTTATTTTCTTTGTGTCACACCGTAGTTGTACAGCGGTCTTTTTTTGATAATTGAGATTTCTACAATACTTATCTGTAAATAAGCTTTTGTAGTCTTGTAATACATGTCCACATTCTTTGTAAAACTGACTGCTGGAAACCGAAGGCTTGAGCTTGTGTGAGAGTATTCACAGAAAGCAATAAAAGCTGAAATTGGAATTGGTTTGGCATCTTGTTTTTCTTACAAATCAACATGTCACACATTTAAAGTAATGAGAGGGAATTCTGGAAATGGCTGCTAAATTTTCTTTTTGTTTACATTTGTCCTCTATCACCTAATGATGACTGATCATTAGGTGATACATCACCCTAAACAATTGATTAAGGTAATGATGTGCACCAAACCCATTAAATAAGTTGTTTGCATAATCTTTCATACAATATTGCTGCATTTCTATGACTGCAATATTTGGAGATTTTTCCCCCAGTGTCCTTTACCATCCTCACTATACATGAACATACAGTGTTTTGCAAAGGTTTTCATAACTCTTGATTTTTACCACATTTTGTTACAACCACATTCAATGTTTTTTGTTTTTTTTTAGATCTTTAGTGTTAGATGCAAACTATTACAATTTTATGTGGTGTTTTTTTTACAGAAGAAAATCTGAAAAGTTTGGGGTGCATGTTTTAGACCCTCTTCACACAAATACTTCTAAATAAAATTAAGTTCCAGGAGTTCCCTTCAAATCACACATGAATAGTAATAAGTCCACTTGTTTTAGCTTAGTAATAAATACTGTACTGTGAAGACCTGAGAAGTTTGCTACAGACTATTCATAAAAAATGGTCTCTTTATCCTCAACCAGACAGGTTGAGGATAAAGTTGCGGAGAAATTTAAAGCAGGGATAAGATACAGAACAATAAAGTAGCAAGAAATCTATTTTAATAAAAACTCACCTGGTTTAGTAGATGTTCTTATGTCTTTTCGATTTTAAAGAGTAGGTCAGAGAACTAGAACTAACTTCATTCATCACTTCAAATTTAAACCCCAGGTAAACAGAAATGCATGGATTACTGACTAAAAGTTCCCAGACACTTTGATTAACTAAATAAATAAAAAAAAAAAAAGTACCGTATTTTCCGGACTATAAGTCGCAGTTTTTTTCATAGTTTGGCCGGGGGTGCGATTTATACTCCGGAGCGACTGCAGGGGTGGCGAACTCCAGGCCTCGAGAGCCGGTGTCCTGCAACTCTTAGATGTCTCCCTGGTCCAACACACTTGAATCCAACAGCTGAATCA
>CAEFZX010005925.1:0-18384 GCA_903066825.1 Alfaro cultratus | reverse complement strand
AAGTGGCTGGGGAGAGGGAAGTCTGGGCTTCCCTTCTGAAGCTGCTACCCCCGCGACCCGACCCCGGATAAGCGGAAGAAAATGGATGGATGGATGGATGGATAAAACATTGCTAACCATGGTGAAGCAGCTTCTGATGAGGATGGAGGAAGGTTTTAGTTCAGTCCAGTCAGGTGGTCTGTTGCTGAAGAAGAACATGACTGCTGCTCCACGCACTCCTTTAGATTCTTCATTAGTGATTAAAATAAGAAGTAAAAGCCTGTAGGAGCAGCAGGGAGGAGTACAACTACAGACACATTAACAGTCTAATACACAGGCTTTGTGTGATGCAGTTGGTTCCACAGGCACCCTGCAGCCATGCATCATCGCGTCTTCATCACCCTAGTTGTGTTCACAGATATTTAGCAGCTTTTAAAATAGACAATAATATTTATTCAACATATCTTGCACATTTCACACATTCAGAACACACTTTTCTGTTTATTTCTCACTATTTCTTTATTCCTTTTTATACCCAGCAGAGTGCCAGGTTCATCCAGCTGTGTCTATGAGGTCTTCAAACCTGGCTGTGTGACAAAGTGGTTCGGTTTGTTCACCACTTGTCCCTTACTCTTATTTCTGATTCACATACTTTCTGTAGTTGGTTATAATGCTTAGAATTAAACATTACTTTGCAACTTTGCTTCACTTACTATCCCGGGTTTGATTGTTTGTGTTAGCATTATGTTGCAGTTTCCATCTATTTATGTGTTTAGGTTAAAGCTATTCCTTCTGGACTATTGGTTGAATTTGTTTATTTTGTTTCAAAGTATATTTGTGTTATTTGTTTTCCTTTTTACTAACCATTGTTTGTCCCTTGTAGATCTGCAGCAGGGCCGGCGTATGGGAGGGGCCGGCCCAGTACTTCCTGCTTTAATGGCTGGATGATATCATTGATTACCTGGCTGGTTTCTACCAATTAGAGGGTTTTCTTTGGGAGTATTGGTTTGTTTGTTTTTCTTTAAAGTAACTTTTTGAGTTATCTTTTATTACATGGTTTATTTTGCAGACCATTTCATTATGTAGATGAGTTTGTAAATTAGATTAATAATTTTATTCTTGTTTCTCTGTGTAGATTTTGTTTGGTTTTTTGACTTGTTTAATTGGTTCACTCAAGTGCAGATGTGCTGCCAACTTGCTATAAAAACAGTGAGTTCTTGGAAGCTCAGGACGGATGTGGAAGAAATAAAATAGATGAAGGAAAGGGAATTGGTGATATTCAAGGTAATAAACGAGAACTGGAAGGAAGTAGTTCAGAAGAAGAAAGGATAGTTAGGAGGAAAGTTGTGAGGGAAGAATTTAAAATAATATTAAAACTTAAGAACGAGGAAGAACAAGATAACATCAGCCCCATTGTGGTGTCAAGAGAAATAAAAAAGAAAATTGGAGATGTTGAAATGGTAAAGATTTTGAGAGTTGGAAACCTATTGGTAGTTTGTAAAAATGAAGAACAAAAGAGTAAGGCTTTAAATGTGGATAATATCTGTAAAAAAAAAAAACTGTTGGGGAAAAAATCATGGGAGAAAATAAAAAAGTTAGAGGAGTAGGTAGGTAGGTAGATTAAACTTTATTAATCCCATAGGGAAATTGAGGTTGTCAGTTGCTCACAGATTAATTAACATCCACACAACATTTAAGGTCATACAAGGAGTGATCTATGGGCTCCCTGAAGATCTTGATAAAATTAAGAGAAGTATTGTAGTTAATAACTTGAAGAGATTATCAAAAACAATGAATGGAGAAAAAGTAGGAAGTTTGTCAATCCTCATTGAATTTGAAGAAAAAGATTTGCCACAAAACATCAAAATAGGTTATCTCAGTTTTCAGGTGAGACCTTATATCCCTGCACCACTTTGTTGTTTCAAATGTCAAAGGCCACAAAGGTCACATAGGAGCAGTTTGTAAAGGGAAGCAAAGATGTCCAAAATGTGGTGAAGATCACAAGTTGGAAGAATGTAAAGAAGCACAAGAAAAATGTAACTGGAGGGAAACATAGAGTTACGTATGGAGGATGCGAAGTAAGGAAGAAGGCAAAAGAAATACAGATTAAAACGACTAAAAACATAAGCAGTTAAAAATGTGAAGGAACAGAAAACAAGAGGTTGAACAAACAGCGAGTCAAATTCCACATCAAAGCAAAATATAGTCAGAAGAAAATATCACAATATCAGTAGAAAAACGAATATTATTCACAGCATATGTTGTCAGCTGCACTGACCAAGCCAAGCATAAAACTGAGAAGATTAAAATAATAGTGAGAGGAGCTGAAAAGTTTTTGGGGTTTAAAGAGGGATCATGGGAGAACATAAACAAAAAGCTGGAGGCAGATGGGAAACCAGGACCACCAGGTGAAAGTAATTCATGTTAATATTACAATGGAATGCAAGAAGTTTAATTGCTAACGGACAGGAACTTAAAGGTTATGTTGATAAGCTTGAAGAACAACCAGAAATGTTGTGTTCAGGAAACATGGTTAAAAACAACATTCGATTTTGTGACTAAAGGATATGATGGTGTAAGAAGAGACCGACAGGAGGATGTGGAATATTTCTAAAACAAGGGATACAATATCAGGTGTTAGGGAAAGAGAAAGAACTTGAATATATAGTAGTTGAAATATGGGAACAAGAAGGTAAATTTAAAATATTTTTTATAATCCATGTAAAACATTATCAATTGAAATAATGAAGGAATTAACTGAATATCTGGAAGGGAAAGTAATTTGATGTGGGAATTTTAATGCAAATAGTACATTGTGGGGTAAATGTAATAATAAAAATGGACAAGTTATAGAAGAATTAATGGAAGGGAAAAATCTTGTATTAATGATGGGAGGGGAAAAAGAATCAATGTAAGATCAGGGATGGAATCAGTTATTGATTTAACAATTGTCTCAAGTGTTTTAGTTGTGAATGGTTCAATGATAAAAATTCAACAATAGGTAGTGATCATTATCCCATAACAATAAGAGTAGGATTTAATTTAAATAATAAAACTGAATTTTAATAAGGCAGACTGGATTAAATTTAGATATTTGAATCAAATAAACTTAGGAAAAGTAGATATGAGAATGGATATAAATGACGTCAATTTAAAAATGTGTAAGATAATCATGGATCATATGAAGAAAGCAGGGTGTAAAAATGATATGAACATGGTTCCATGGTGGACAAATGAATGTCCACCATTAAAGCACTTTAAGAAATGCTTTATTTCTTAAAGTTAAGAAATAAAGCATTTAAGGTACTAAAAGGTAATCCAGTTTATAAGAATTTAATTGATTATAAAGAAAGCAAGCAATAGTTTTAACATCAAATCTATGGTGAGGAGAACTATTAAGAATGCAAAAAGAGAATATTGGAGAATTTTTTGCTGTACGATAGGGAAAGAAACAAAACAAAAAAAAGTGGAAAATAATTAAAAGAATGAATGGCATAAAGAGAGAGTTTGAGTATCCTATATTAAAAATAGATCATATAAATATAGTAAGAGATGACGATAAAGTTGAAATATGGGCAAGAACATTTAGTAAAATTCACAGTTCAAATAATATTAGTGAAGAGAGAAGAAAAGGAGGAGAACATACAAAACTTAAATAGATGTATTACAGAATGTTGAAGAAACAAATCATTTGTTAAATGTTGAGTTTACAAAAGCCGGATTGAATTATGCACTTAAGAAAACAAAAAAATACAGAACCAGGTAAAAATCAAAATTGATATAGAATGATAAAACAACTCAGTGAAAAATCGAAAGATACAATATTACAATTATATAATAAAATTTGGGAGGAGGGAAAATTACCATTGAACTGGAAGGAATCAGTTATAGTAGCAATAGCTAAACCAGGAAAAGATCATTCAAATCCAGAAAATTACAGACCAACAGCTTTAACATCAAATCTATGTAAAATAATGGAAAAAATTATTAATAATAGACTAGTATATTATTTAAATAATAAAGGATATATGTCAAAATATCAGAGTGGTTTTCAAAAAGGGAGGAGTACTAATGATTCAAAGCTATTTCTCCCATTTCTATTTCTATTGCTGCTGTTGATGTGGTTTTAAATGCTCCAATACATAATCTTAATGTCTTAGTGCCTGATGTTGGATATTGTCTAATTTAACCAGATGTGTTTTAGCTGCTGAACCGTAAACTGTACAACCAAAGTCTATGTTAGATCTTATCATTCCTGTGTAGAATTTGATCATAGTAGGCGTTTGTGAATGTGTGGATGATGTAGATGGGTAGAATACAAAGTTATATATATATATATATATATATATATATATATATATATATAGACCATCATGAACCACACTCCATACCAGTAAGTGGCAGTAATGGTGCTAAAAGTTTGTTGCCAGCCGCCAGTAAATTCAAGAAGAAGAAGAAGCTCAGGATGGTTGTCAGAGTCAAAAGTAACAAATAAAAGTCATCTGAAGAATCTGGAACCGGTGGCTGATGCCGTTTTTTTGTTCACCTTGCTGATCCTTGACCACACTACACAAGATATAACCAGCAAATTCATCAGCTGTCCTGAAAACCTGCCCATAAAGCATAAAGATGACAATCACAAGCCAGAGATAGTACCAGTCTACCTCATCAGCTGATTTGGTGGATCAGATGATCATCAGCCAACACAGAAGTGTATTTTTCTAAAACATGTTGGTTGTTTCAAAAGCACCGGCTTCCACATGGGAACATTTCCAGAATTGTTTTCATCCACTCAGAAAAACAGAAAACAACCCAAAATGCAATTATTTCTCCCTCAGACCTGTTGGTGGCGCTGAACATGGATTATGGGACATGGGCCTAAAGCCTTCACCTGAAGTTAGCCATAAGCACAAGAGATCATGAATGGTGAACCACAAAGGTGAGCTGAGTCTTCTATAGAGACGCCTTATTAAAGGTTCTGCAGCAGCTTAACTTTATCACAAACATCAACTGAAATGCAGTTTCCATGTGGACAGATGATTCAAATCTTTCCAATTTTAGAAAAAAATAGTTCCACTGAAGAAGTTAATACTGGTTCTGATAGAAAGGTTCTACAGTACACAGTGTGTGCGGCGCTGTGTAGTTGCAGACCAGTCATGGCGGCCATGCTGACCGTTGTCCAACATGCTGCTAAAGCCTCAGCACAGGCAGCCGGACCCAGGCGGCCGGGGAACCTCAGTGTCGATGGCTCTTGAGTCGGTCCGGCTGAGAATGCTGGAGGTAAAGTTTGGGTGGAGGTTGGGGTGGTGTACAAAACATTTTAACGAAGATTCCATGATGATTCTCCACTGCTTCCTCCAGCTATTGAGCCAGATCATTTACTCTTACTGCCACCAGCAGACTGTCAAAGTCCTCAGCAGTTCAGATCCTTGTTGTTTCCAGAGGGTCAGATCCTTCTGTCATTTTCTGTGTGGGGGGAATTTCTGCCAATGTATGTAAATTGTCAACATGAAGTGTCAGTAGGTAACTGACAGTGAGGTCCAACAGAACCAACACTGAAGTTCTTTCACAACTTTAGGTGCAACTGTACTTTGTGCAAAATAAGCTGGCAGTCGGTCCAGCCTTAACGCCGCTGCTCTAAAGCTACATCTCTTCTTGTGTTACAGACAAGGCAACGAGCTGAGAGAATGTCTGACAGGCTAATAGAGTGAACCAGGAAGGTCTCCAAGTTTGATTGCAGACACACAAACTTGGGAGATACAATCTAAATAGAGAGTAGGAGAGAATCACCCTGAGCTGAAGACAAACAACTGTTCCCAGATAGCATTAGATAAGCCCTGTTCCTGGTGTCTGGCTGAGAAAGGTCGGATTTTTTTGTTTGCTTTCCACTCTCACAATGCAACCATTTCAGTCTGCTTGCTGCTACAGTTTTACACTCAAAATGCTCAGCTGGAGCTTTGACTGCTTGTTTCACACAAATTACAAGATGCCATTAATCTGAGTTCTGATCTCTGCAGATGCATTAACAGCAGAACTAAAAGGAAAATATTAAAGAAAGAATCCTATCGTCAGTATCAAAGCAAAGGTTTCAAAAGGGATCTTATTCCACCTGATAACAGCATCTTATATCCGGCAATATGAAACAACACTGAGTCGTTAAGCCAGACAAACAATTAAAATAAAATAACGTGATTCTTTTCCTGCGGTTTGAACATTTTATCCTTCTGCGAACAGCTGCAGGTTGAAGCGTTTTGAAGATCCTCTTCAAAAACTTCTATGAGTCAATGAGCACAATCAGACCTGCAGGCAGCAGAAAACCTCCAGCCATTACCTTTTCCACAACCACACCAGACCTGAGTGCTGTGTTTTCAGGTGTGTGTAGAGCTTGAGTAAGCAGAGCTGCGTGTGTGTGTGTGTGTGTGTGTGTGTGTGTGTGTGTGTGTGTGTAAGCCCACAGGCTAAATGTACATATTACAGCTTCATACATAAACAGCTTGTGTGTTTACCAGCTCTGCTGTTGCTGCTTGGCCCCCGGCTGGATCAGCTGTGCTCCCTCACATCTCCTCATTGATACATCACTACAGAGGCTGGAACACACACACACACACACATACACACACTCCTTCTGAGACCCTCCGCTGGTTCCAAGGTGGCTCATTATTCAGGAGCAAATGAAATATTCATCAAGTGAAACACAGAGTGTTATCATTTGCTGTGTGAGTGAGCAGAGGATTTCACTAACAATTAGCTTTAAATTGCACCTTTGCTCTTCGTGTCTATTTATTCCTGCTCTTTAGTCACCTCGTAGGGTCAGTGCTCATATTTTTCAAACATTTCTCAGCACTACCTCATGCATTGCCATGCTAAAATATTCACACACCTTGAACTTTTTCTCATTGTGATTGCGACAGCATGATGGGAAACTTTAATGTATTTACTTTCATGTGACTATCAACACAAAGCTAAGGCTTTATGTAAGAAGTGATTCTTCTGTGGGCTCAAATTGCAGTAATAAATATTTGTTGCTGGTGAATCAGACTGTTGTGAATGGAGTTCTGTAAACTTGAATGTCTGCTCTGTGCATGTTGTCATGGGAATGCGTGTGTGTGTGTGTGTGTGTGTGTGTGTTTGTGTGGTACATAAATGTGCCACTAAATCAAAACATGCAGTTGTAAATACATGCAAATAATGTATGAGATTTTTTTTCTTTGTGCATCAATGAATTTATGTCTGAAAAATATTTGTATTTGTAAAAGATAATAAATGTATTTTCTGTTAATGTTTTGCTCCTTCAAACAGGTTTTCTGATTGTAGGATTGCCCTATATTGAGCTCGCTATCATCCATCCCCTCAGCATCATACTGCTGTTTCCATGTTTCAGTGTTGTGTCAGATTTGACATGGCACTGACATTGAGTGTGTCTCTGATTAAAAAACTGTTCACACTCCAGCCTGGATCCAGTACAGGTGTACAATTATATCATTTAGAAGTTCTCATTAAGAAAATACTAGAATGGACTGTTTGAAGGATAAATTATGTAAAATGAGCATTAATTTGGAACATTTTTATTTACAATTTAATTTTAAAAAATGGTCTGCAGAAAATGATTCATACCATTCTCAATAATCTATGGAAAAATGTATTCAGCAACAAAACGCTTCTAATAATTGATGAGAACCTTAAAAGAAAACCATTTTTATTATTTTTAAAACTGAAATTTCCAAGTTTTTTCTAGAAAATTTCTGATTAATGTCAAAACAGATTAATGTCTGTTTAGAGAATCTGAGTTTTTTTTTAAATTTACTTTTTTTTTATTTTGAAATTTTTTAAACACAATTACTGTAACATGCCATCATACATTTGATGAGGTTTTCAGTTGAGTAAACATTGATGAGATGTTGACCTGTCTGCTCTGGTCCTGGCTCTCTAATGAACCTCTGAGGCCAAAACAGAACATCTGCATTTATACTGAGATGATGATGATGATGATGATGATGATGATGATGATGATGATGATGATGATGATGATGATGATGATGATAGACACAGACAGACTCTAATTAACGTCTGAAGCCATTTGGTTGCATGGAGTTTTATTTAGAGGCATCAGAATTAAAGGGCTAAATAGAAATGAACTTCGCTATTTTAAAATGTCGCCTTATATAGCACACACACACACACACACACACACACACACACACACACACACACACACACACACACACACACACACACACACACACAGTATGCTTATTTGAGTGGTGATGGAAAGTTGTTTGTGCCGTTTTTCAGCCTCCAAGCTTCAGATTGTTGGATGTTGCTGAGGAAAGCAGAATAATTTTTCGTTTTATTTTGGGTCTTAAAAGTCATTTCTAAAAGGGGGAAAAAGCAGCTCCTCCAAATGTGGCTCCTGCCAGTAATTCCAGGCTCAGAGCAGCACTCTCCTCAATACCTTTACTTCTTTCATCTTCACTCAGCACCAATCTATGGACATTAGCTCAGCGGCTAGAAATAGGCTGAAGTCTGCATGTCAGCGTTTATTTGGAGAGGCGGCAGAAATCCGTCCACGCCAGTCCACATTTCTGAGAATGGACTCGGTGACATCTGGTGTCTGAGTCCCAGCACACCAGGGAAGACCGGAGCGCCATCGGACTGTTTGTTAGCCTCAGAAAACACTCAGTGAGAGTGAATTAGCTGGAACTCTGCGGGTGTGATGGTCCCGTCGCTGTGAGCAGAAGCATGAGTCGAGCCAGAGGAGCGGCGGGAGGTTGTGTGCAGCTAAATGCCAGACTAATGTTTACGGGTGGTAAATGACTGCAGGGGGAATTCAGGCCGGCGTCGATACAAAGCCGGAGTAAACAAGCCCTGCGGTTGGCTGGCACGCTAAAGTGTGCCGCAAAGATTAGAGACAAAAACTGTGAATGAGCACAAGTTGTTATTTGGAGGTCCTGGCTGCTCTCCAACGCTCCCACACACTTCAGTGGAAATGTCATCTGAATGCAGAGTGAATAAGTGACTCTCTGCTGAGTGTTTACCTGCCGGATAAAAGGACATGTGGGTTAATGGAATCCTCAGATTTGCCCATTTTAGCGGGGAAAGTGGCAGTTTGCTCAGCCGTTTGGCCACTCTGATCTTCCACCGCCAACACACTCTGGACAAGGTCAGCCGCCTGTCCACCAAGGGTCTGGAGTGTGTGCCTGGAATGGCCGGGCAAGGAATTATCCACAAGAGCAAAGCAAGATTTAATGTAAAGATCTAACACAATGACAGTAAACAATTAGATAGAGAGCTTTATCTTCTACAACAGGTTCGACTGTAAATCCACCAGTAAACCAGGGCAGCATCCTCTGAGTTCAGCTCCTGCTCATCCATCCTCACACTCATACCACTCTTTATAACACTTGTTGGATTAACTACATGATGTAAAAAAGGATTTTCCTCCCAACGGGGAGAAACATTTCTATTTCCATTTCAGTTTTTTGTCACATGGAAATTTTTAAGTCAGTTGATCACGTTATATAAGTTGTTAAATGATCTGAAATATTTAAGTTTGACAAGAAGCCAAGATAATTAAATTCACTATAAAGCTGAGATACTTAATGCGGTACCCTTTAAATTTGCCTAAAACATTTCAAGTATTTTATTCCCATTTCTCCTGATAAAATGGTTATTTTTAGCCACAGCATTCCTGATCTACAGACTCCAGCTGCTCCAGCTGGTGATGCTAGAGCCTGTGACAGAAAAATGTTAGTCAGTCTTTGAAAATAAGACTCCAAATATCAAATGGGATATTCTGTGAGGTGTAGGACTGGGAACCCTTGTAATTGCTGACATGTTGGGAAGCTGCAGGTTGCTGTTATGAAGGCGTCTACAGCGTGTAAAGTTTTAAGTCTCCTAAACCAGAGAGAACAAGTTCTTAATATTCCCAAAGCATTTGGAATTGAACTTGATGGATCTGGTCAGGGTTTCTGTCACCTCATGATGTTCATTCTCAGCATCACAACCAAATTAAATGTCTGATTTTGAAACAGAACGCAGCTCTGCATTCTCTGAGATCACATTTGTTTTTAATTGGCACTCGATCAACAAAGAGAATTGAATTGATCAAACCAGCAATCGTATTTGCTGTTTTCTGAAAAGATCTTTCAGTGCCAGTTCTTCTTACACTTCTCCCAGGTCAATGATCAATGAGCAGAAGTGCAATTCCCCAAGCAAACTGAAAACTGTGTCTGATTAAAGCTGAACCACGTTTCTCTCAAATTGTTTCCTCCATCATTTTCTGCTTGGATTGTCAAAGTTTTAAAAACTGATATTTTTAAACTATTAATGCCTTCTAAGCTAAGTTAAAGGACACTTGCTAAACTTACTGAAGCACATTTTTGTCCTTTTTGCTATGGCTATTAAATAAATAATCTAGAATAAAATGCCACTATACAGAGATGAGCAATTGTCTTTGGAAAAAAGAGAAACTCAGAAGGAAGTGGTGATTCATGGTAATAAAACAAAAAACAAATACCCTTTACTGTTATCTTGACTAATATTCCATGTACAGGTGGGGGTCTTCAGGTCAGAATATTTTTTTTCACACCATAAATGTCAAACAACAGAGAGAGCATCACAGATCATACAGAAGCTTTTTCTTGTTGTCAGAGTGATAATAATTTCTTTGATGTAATAATTTGCATAAGTTGCTTGGAAAATTGATTCCAAATAACTAAAACTTTGCCTCGATCGCCTGCTGATTTCTATTTCAGAAACCTGGCGCTGTGATATGAAGGAAGTCTGTTTATGTGAGTATATATAAAAAAAACAACAGGCAGAAATAATGTGATAGTGGAAATGAGTTTCTCACTATCTTTGGGTTGATTCCTCACCAGGCCAATGTTATAACAACATAGCTGAGGATGGAACTTGTCTGCAAGTCACAGCTCCTCAATAGATCTCACAAGGTTACAGTGATCTGTGTTGTTTTCTAATTAATCTAACAGAACTAAACGGATGAAGGAAACAGGGCATTGTTGTTTCTTCTACCTTCTGTGATGGGTTGAAAATCCTGCATAACATTTATTTAATGGTCAGAATGTCGATTTTGTTGAACGTTAACATTGGGAATACAGAGATCTCTACATGACTAGATTATTGTAACAGACTGCATGCTGGTTTAATAAGAAGTCCTTCTTTTAGTGGTCCAGAAATCTGCTTCCTGGTCACTGACTCGCTCAAACAGCAGAACCAAATGACCTCTGAACCCCATGGAGTCCAAGGCTGTCCACCCAACTCCACCCCAGACTAAAAGCTGCACCCAGAACACATCAGTCATCAGACACACAGACTAAATTCACCCAACCCTCTCACAGATTTCTCAACCATCTGGTTTATCTGAAATGTCTTAATCACAGAACCTGACTCAGTTCTACAACATGCAACCTGGATTTCATCCTACATATAAAGGACATTAAACAAGTTATATCAGCAGATGAATATTCAGACTTTGTAGAATCAACTGGATTTCAAAAAGTAACTAAACTGAATTTAAACCAAGTAGAAACTTTGGTGGAGGGTTAATGTTCTTTCTCTGGAGAATGTTGATAGCTGTGACTGTGAGTCAGTTTATTGTAGACTCCATGTCACCATTTGCAATATGTGACATATCAGAGTCAGTGTACGGATTGTGTTTCAGGAGCTGAATCTGTCAGATCAGACAGAGATCAGAGAAATGTTGCTTAAAAGGCTTTTTTTTCTTCCTTTTATCTCAACCAAAACTTCAACCTGCCAAAGCAATTTCTCTGCTCATGTAGCACTGCAGCCACTAACGCACGTTTGCGTTTGTAAGTCATTCTGATTGGTTGACTGAGTTTCCCTGCTTGCTTAATGTCAGCATGGTTTCTGCAGGAAGAGAGGAGCTGATGATAAGCTCTTAGCCATCAACTTTTACTGGGAGATTCTCCTGAAGTGACATTTAGTCATTTTAATGTTCTGTTTGTCTTCCTGCTGAAAACCAACATAAAGCACCAACAGAGCAGCAGCAGGAGCTTCTGATGGCTGACTGGCAAAACAGAAATACAGCGTGTAGAAAGTAGGAAAGCAAATATATTTACATATATACACCAGCAACAACTACAATCAAGTGTCTGTGATAGCTTGCAGTGAGTTTTTTTTCAGCTGTAGAGGAATTTTGGTCACTCATCTTTGATGTAATTCATTCATACTGAATAGTTTTCTAGCATGAACAACACAGCATCTCAAAAGGATTCATATCAAGACTTTGACTAGATTATTTCAAAGTCTTCATTTCATATTTCTTCAGCCAATCGGAGGTGGACTTGCTGGTGTGTTTTGGATCATTCAAAGTCCATCCATCCATTTTCTAACACCCTTGTCCCTAGTGGGGTGGGAGGTGCTGGTGCCTCTCCAGTGAACGTTCCAGGCAAAAGGTGGGGTCACCCTGGACAGGCCGCTGCTCTGTCGCAGATCATTCAAAGTTTCAAAATCAAATCTCAGTTTATCGCTGCAGCATATTTCAAAGTGCTTTACAACATGAAAACATAAGAACATAATAAAATCACCATGTATTAATCTGACAGCCACCGATTGTGAAAGCAGTAAAAGTAATTTTGATGCCATCATCAAAATTGTCAATACACATCAAATATTTTGTTCAATATTCCAGTTATTATTTGACTTGATCGTTGTCCTGCTGCAGAAGCAGAGTTGGTTTCAATTCAAGGTCTCCAACAGATGGCAGGACGTTTTCCTTCAGGAGTTTGTGGTCGAAGCAGAATTCATGGTTCCATTTATCACAGTGAGTCTTCCAGGTCCGAGGAAGGAAAAATCCCAAGATCATCACACTACCACCACTGTACTTTACTAATGGCAGGTTCTTTTTCTGAAATGTGGTGTTACATTTATCTCAGATGAATTTGAAACACGTCTTCCAAAAAGTTCAACTTTTGTCTGAGCGGTACACGGAATGTTTCTCCAAAAGTCTTGGGGATCATCAAGATGTGGCCTGGAAAAACTGGCCCTCCAGGACGCCGGCCCTTCAGGACCGCTGTGGAAGACCCCTGATTTAGACTGCATTTGAAATTGAAAGTGCGGACTAGTTTTTTTTTTTTTTGCCCACAAAGTCCAAAGTATAAATATAAATATAAAACATATATAAAAAAAAACATTACTCACTTCAAAGGTCTGAAAAATGTGAGGGTTTTCAAGGCATTCTTGGCAAACACCAGAGGCTGACAGGAAGTCCAGCTGAAGTTGTTTTAATTTGCAGCTGAATCTTGCAGTGTTCTCTGGTCTCCTCAGTTTCTCCTGTATTTCCTCCCGGGTTTTTTCTTTTGTTGAACAAATCTGCCAAATGTGTGTGTTTAGCTTTTTGTGTAGTAGAGGTCAACCAGCATGTGTTTTTTATGCTATGTTTTTGGGCTCTAGTGGCCTTTACTGACAGCTACCAGATAAGACGCAGGCAGAGAGAGAAGGGGAGACGAGCAGCAAAGGAATCAAGGTTGGGAATGAAACCCAGGAAGCTGTTAGCCTCTGTATGTGCAGCACAGCTCTCTACTGCTGCACCCTATAATGCCCCAGCACAGCCATTTTAAAGACATCTCCATGTTGATCCAGATTTTTGGGTGACTCAGTTGTTGCTGGCTAGTTTGTGCACCTGCTTAACGCGTTTCCTGTTTCTACTGTTTCTCAGGTGAAGAATTCTACGAGACGTCTCCATATGAACCCATTCATTTCTCGGAGGAATTCAGACACGCCTCCATTATCTCAGGTAATACTGCTCTGCCTGTGTGTGTGTGTGTGTGTGTGTGTGTGTGTGTGTGTGCATTAGTGATTCTGTGTTTTTTCAGTAGAGTCGAGACTTACAAACACACGCACGCACATTGAAATGTTTAGGTTGATGCAGCAGTTGTTTGCGTTCCCAGGCTGGGTGGGATAAGCCAGCAGCTCATTCTGCTGGTTCCTTCTGGGAGCCACTGAATGAATGACTTTGTAATTACAAACGTCAGCCAGGGAAAAATGAGACCGTGAGGCTAAAGGAAAGCTTTCATGATTCTTCCAAAATTTACTTCCAAAGTCATCATGGATGACATCCTAGTGTCATTTAGCAGGCGAAAGACTTTTGTTTTACAAATGAACCATAGGTCCACCTATGACCTGGTGAATACATGTTAAATGTTGCAGCTCTGATCAGACTGTACCCATGACGATGAGACGTCTGATATGAGAAAAAAATAAAATAAAAAACCTGCAGAGTGGAACACATCTGGACCACTATAACAGGCTTGAGTTAATGAGCTGATCACTAATGATGGGACATTATGGATTTATGTTAACATCTGTTCGATATGGAACCTAATGAAATGTTACAGATGTCATCTAAAAACCATTTTATTCTGTCTGATTTGAATTTGTGTTCACACTGCAATAAAAGCAAATATGAAATAATCGGGAGCACTTGGTGTGCCACATAGTAGAATAGAAATTACCTTTATTGTCCCACAAAGGGGAAATTCACTGCAACAATTTTTGGGAGCAGTGTTAGGATTTCAGCATCTATTTATAATTATATAGTACTGGGTCTTGATTCAAATTTTGAATCAAGTTAATTGCAGGGTCTGCAGTTAATCATATGTTAATCAAAAGCCATATATCGACAAAAAAAACAAACATTTGTAATTTATAATTGAGCAAATAGACATAAGAGCTCAACCACAAAGTTCTAAACCATCAGATTGGAACAACGTTGTATTCTCTCCATTCATCTTCTCAGAGTTTCAGGAAGCTCTGATCATTCATGGAGCTTCTTTAGAAATGTGGACTGTGGATGCTGACATTAGCATTAGCTGCTACATGTTTAGCATTGAGATGCTAAACTCTCAGTGGGCCGAGAGAAACCTCTTTGTCGTCCATTGCTGCTGTTTGTGGATGTTACTTGTGCATCAGATTTGCTTTTTTTAGTGGGATGTCTGGAGGAGGAAGAAAAAAACACATGAACAGCGAACATATGGTGAAACATGGCGGTGACTCGATGGTGCTTTGGGACTGCTTTGCCTTATCTGGCTCTGGAAACCTGCAGCATGTGGAGGCCAAAACAGATCCAATCAGATCGCTGGAAATCCTCAGAGAAAACGTCCTGCTGTCTGTGAGAAAGATGATGGTCAATGTCATGCCCAATGGCTGGGCATGACATTGTTTGATGTGAGGAGTAACTCAGAGGTCACCAAGGCCTGGCTTCAGAAGAAACCAAGCCAAGAAACTACAGAGACCATCGCTTTAACGCTGTTGAAAATCTCTGGTGGGTTTTGAAAAATGTGGTTGCAACAACAAACCAACAGTGTTAATCAGCTGGAGGGCAGGAACACTGATGGTCAGTGAAACAAAAGGTTGCTTTACTAAGTACTGAAGATGCTAGACATGGACTTGCTCAACAATTTTAATTTTGTTAACTTGCAATATTTAAGCAATTCACATTTTATATTGTTCTTTTTTTGGTGGTTTATTGCAAACAGCTATTGTTTATCTTGAATTAACCTGCAGTGCTGGTGGCTACATTGTAGGTGCAACTGTTTAGTTCACAATAGCTGATCCTGATGATCATCCACCAAGGAAGGAGTGAAAATTTCCTTGGTGGAAATTTTCACCAAAATTTTCACCAAGCACAATGAAGAATTGTGCTAAATAGCAGTGGCAGAAGAAAGAGCACCGGAACATTGAAATAAGTTTCAGGTCTCTGGAGTACCTGCTCTGTTTTCTTGCTTCCTGGTTTGAAAACGTGACCTTCTTAGAATAGTGCAGCTACTTTCAAAGTCACACAAAACATCTGCGCAGATGTTGTGTTGTATTTCACTTCTGGACACTGTGATAAGAAGAGAAAGTGTGGTGCTAGTGAGCTCAGCATGCTGTCAGATTGATCTAAATTCCGCCTTGTTGTTTATGAGCCTGCTGTTTTTATCGCCACATGATGCCTGCTGCATAATAATCTCATCTATCAGAGTTCAGTCAGGCGGCATCGATTAAACCACTTTTCAAAGATTTGATGTGTTCGGTCCCATCCTTTTCCATCTCTAATTAAACCAAAGCAAACATGTGACGCCAAGGCAAACAGAGACACGTCTGAACCAAGCAAAACGATAAACAGCGTGAAGTTTTGACGTGACAGTGTTGGATGTGGTCTTCACTTTCTGATTGGCTGTGCGTCACTGAACCTGCTTCACAACTCGTGATGTGTAAGGAGTTCATGCGCATTTTCGAAAAGTGTTCAAATGTCAGGAGCCCCGAGCGATACGTCGTCATTTACACTCTCCGTGTGTGTGTTTTTCTGTGTTCAAACAGCTGTGAAATAGACTCGCAGTTCTGTAAATTGGCCTCTGCTCTCTGAGATTAACACAAGTACAAACACAGTCAAAGCAGGAGAGCTGCAACCAATGCAACTTCAAAAGCACTTTGTGTTTTTATCTTACACACACACACGTGCCCACACATGCACGTTAATAGTAGCAGGAGGCTCATTTTTATACCTTTTCATATATTTGTTAATTCGAGGTCCAAAGAGCTTCAGAGAACATAACATGGATGTTTGATGGTGCATGTGCAGGACTGTTGCAGGAGCAGTTTGTGTTGCTGTTTGCAGTCAAATCAACTGTCAAGCAGTGTGTGAAAGCGTGATGTGAGCATCCGCAGAAAGCCTGTCTGCCAATACCCAAGCGGATAAAGAGAGGGATGGAAAGAGAGGGGGAGTGTGTGATGGGAGGAGGGCAAGATGAGAGGATAATGCAGAATTGTGCTAAATAGCAGTGGCAGAAGAAAGAGCACCGGAACATTGAAATAAGTTTCAGACAAGAGTGTCACGAATTGATTGGAGAGCAAGGCTGGCATGACAAAGTGTTTGTGAGTCTGGAGTTGTGTGTTTCTGTGTGTTTTTCTATGAAAAACGGTGGGCTGTGTAGAGCCTTGAACGCAGCAGCTAGAAGATGTGAGTGAGGGGTAAATAGAGTTGTAGCCATTACTCATACAAGCTGCTGCAAACATGGCTGTGAAATTTAAATGTCAGCACTGAATCCGTAATGTTGTCCTATGCAGCTTTCAGCAAATAAATGGAGTTTCAGTTCCCATCAGAACACATTGTTTCATGGGTTGTTCACATCGCTTGTGAGCACACACACAGTTGAAAGCAGATATTTACATACACTACATGCTTTCTTCCAAAGTTAGACGTTTTCATCTTCTAACATTAGCATGCTTCTACATCATATGTAAAGCCTACTTGATGATGATGATGCCATGGAGTTTTAAATCTGTGATTACATCACCAACTGGGCATCTGGCTAATTAATATTTCCACTTCTATGACTGTATTGTAAGACAACACCTCAAACGCACTGCTTCAATATGTGATGTCATGAAAAATCATGAGAAATCAGCCAAGATGTCACCTCCACCAATCTGGTTGCTTGGTGGGTAATATCTGTTTAAACAAGTATGTCCAAGTATAAACACCATGGGAATGTTTCATCACAGGGAAAACAGAGGCACAAAACTATTCATGCACACACTCATACCCAGGGCTAATTTAGAGGGACCAATTGATCTAACAGTCATGTTTTTGGCAGGAGGAAGCCGGAGTACCCAGAGACAACCCACACATGCACAGGGAGACCTCAGGACCTTCTTGCTGCAAGGCAACAGTTCTACCCACTGGGCCACTCTGCATTTGTGTCAATTCTATTCCCCTCATAATTGATGTGGAATGCAAAATGTCCTTGTTTAACTCTGTAGTAGAATTTTTTATTGGTTATCAGCAGCAATTTCCCAACCCTGAAAAGAAATGTCTTCTCTTTCAGTACTACGTACCAGCAGAGGGAATGTGGAAGGATGTTAGCCAGAGTGACACTGTCACACGTTAAGACGCTGAGCTGATAGAAGCTATGTAAAAAAAGAAAGGACCCAAAAAGGCTCAGTGACCAGTGGGAGAGGCATTGCTTCAATAGAGTGAGATATTAGTGCCAAGAATATGACAGCCAGCACAGGTAATATGACACTGTCAGGTGTTAGAACAGAAAATGAAGCTGAACAGAAAACTGCAGAGGTAAAAAAAAAAAAAAAAGAAGATTAGGCTGACAGTAAAGAGAATCAAGAGAACAACCTCTGAGCTGGAAAGTGCAAGAAAGTCAGCTCAAGTCCCTGTAATTGGATTTTCACCAATCATAAGTAGTAGGTGTTCACCTCAGCCAACTTACCAATTCTTTGTCTTCCTGGTTTTGCTTCACATTACATCTGATAGTGTAATGTTATCGCCAACACAAGATTTTCTAATATTATGCAGTGTCACTTTGACCGGCGGAGGCTCTGCGTCAGGGAAGGAGGCGAGGCAACAGAGTGCAGTCAAGATGGTTTTATTCA